>UFQX01001038.1:0-118520 GCA_900497675.1 Arapaima gigas
CGGATGGAGCAAACCACCTGTGACACAGAACAGAAGAGAGACAGGGGAAAAACAGAAAAACAATCACCAAACGGCAGGAGCAACACAGACACGTAACAGTGCAAAATTGTTAGGCGTGCAACTTCAGTGTCTGCTGAGAAGTACAGGTAGATTCTTATCTACCATCAGGGAGGTTTCTCATTGGTCCTAAATTCATTGTGCAGCCTGAGAATGACCTCAGACACCCAGTCTCAGTCAATCTCAGTCATACAGAAGTATCTTCAGCAAAAAGAAGGAATCCTGCAACAGATGGTATGGTCCCCACAGAGCCCTGATCTGGGTGGGGTCCCACCAAATATTGATCTGATTGAGGTTTTTTTTGTCTACTGCACTTTTTAGAAGGTTTATTGATGAATAAGTATTCATGGCATTATTTTTGGAACCATCCTCGCTTTATAGGATTTTTCCCACAGGTGCCTAAGACTTTTGCACAGTACCGTAGGTATACATGACCTGTACTTACCTTGGGCAATATCTCTGAACATAAAAATTGCTTTCAGAATTTCTGCTGTGCGCAACAGATAACTTCATTTTTTTATCATTTATTTACTTGACCAGCTTGGTATTGCCTTAGTCCGTGGAAAGCTGGATAGTAATAACACATCATATGATCACCAAGCTGCATTACCCTTGAAGTGATGCATTTAGTACATAAGTATTGTTAGTGCTGCTGAACAGGGGGACACCACAAAAAAGTGGCATGCCAGTCAAAGCCCAGTGGAAAGGTAAAAAGAAGTAACACATATGTCACCAAACTTTATTGCCCTTACATTAGTAAAGTGTCCTTTGCCGTGTGTGTGAGGTGTAACTCCCTGTCGCCAGTTTGGTTCCTGCCTCCAGCATCCCTTTCCTACTCATCAGTACTCCCTGGTGTGTGTGGATGTGTGGGTGTGAGTAAAGTGGCCTGTTTGTCTTCATCTGGGAAGTGCCTGGAGGCACATGTCCCTAAAATTGTGTAGCGTCATGTCTGTGCCTGTGCTTTATGTGTGTTCAGCTAAGCAAGAATCTGGTGAGAAGCCCTCGTGTGCCAAATTTCAGGTCTGTAGCTTGGAAAACAGTCATGCATAAAGAACAAATAAATGAACAAACAGAGGCAAACAGATCAAACTTTGTAGATTAATATGTATATTTTTGACAAGTAAAAGCTTGTGTAACAAGTAGGACTTGTGCACACTTCTGATAAAAAGGTAAATTCACTTAGTCGAATTTATTATTCACTAAAATAAATCATTTGAACCCTTTGATACTCTTTTCTCTTTTGTCTGGTGCTGAGTAGTTCGTTTGAGTAGATCCAATTCAAGCAAAATACAAGGAACTACTCGCCTATGTACAGTACTGTGCAAAAGTCTTAGGCACCTGTGGGAAAAATGCTATAAAGCAAAGATGGTTCTAAAAATAATGCCATGAATACTTATCAGTCAATAAACCTTCTAAAAAGTGCAGTAGACAAAAAAAACCTCAATCAGATCAATATTTGGTGGGACCACCCTTTGCCTTTAAATCAGCATCATTTCTCTTATGCAAACTTGCATGCAGTTTAAGGTAGAGGTTGGTAGGTTCTTCCAAACATTTTGAGGAACTGGCCACAGTTCTTCTGCAGACTTTGAGTGTCTCTGCATTTCCTCCCAGACTGACTTGATCATGCTGTGAGCAGGGCTCTGTGGGGACCATACCATCTGTTGCAGGATTCCTTCTTTTTGCTCAAGATAGTTGTGTATGACTGAGATTGGATGTTTGAGATCATTCTCAGGCTGCAGAATGAATTTGGGACCAATGAGAAACCTCCCTGATGGTAGATAAGAATCTACCTGTACTTCTCAACACACATTGAAGTTGCATGCCTCAGACTTTTGCACAGTACTGTACATGTCACCCCAACCAGCTATTTGTGGGGTGGTATGAGAGTATTGGCAAACATCGCAAAATCAACAATTAGTAAAAATTATTAGTTGTTAGTCAACCCCCACCTTACAAAGAAAGTTAGCTCCTGAGGTACCACTTGTTTAGTAGATTTGCCAACAGGGCCCGTTTCCTGCTCCTTGTTAAGGAGCTTCTGCATATGACAGTCCTTCTCCCACTCTGTGCTGATCTGTTTGTAGACATGATAGCCCTTCACCCTCTATAAACAGCACACTTCTGAACACAAACACAAAATAGCTTTTAAAATCTGGCTCTAACAGTCATCTTACTGCTCTTTGTCAAGATGGTTATTATGGCTGCTTTGTTGCAGGTCCCTAGAGCGCAAAAAACAAACTAGAGAACCTAACAAAAAGAAACCTTTGGAAACACACTGTCATGCTGGATTAAATGAAACATTTTATTGCAGTCCTAAATACATAGTTAAGTGGTTTTAATTTTTTAAGTCAAGCATTTCTGTGGTTACTTATGTTGGTGTTCATTTTGCAGTTCTTGTTTGAAACCATACATCAGTGAACATAGATGCTCTTGTGATGTTCACGTCTACATTTTGTGATGCTGTAAAGGTCAAAACCTATAAAGGTGATGTAGCTACACTGACCTGCTTCACAAGCCATGTTTACCGTATTGATGAAGTTTAGAACCTTTATTGTTTTTATGAGTACTAGTTATTGAAATCCACCTCTAGATAATTCCTTGCTTTGCATATTAATGGTACCTTGATCCTCAAATAGACAAGAAGTTTTAAAAATTCACGTATGGGTGGGTAAAGATGGTACTTTCCGTGAGCTTGTGAATTTACACCCAGGGGTGATTTGGCTTAGCTGAAATTGGTTATCTGCTCCCTGTTATGTCTGTACATAAGACAAGCTATTTTTATACTTTTTCCACCCTGTCTTAGACTGTCGGATGGTGGATGATGAGCTCATCCTGGAAACAGCATGTAAAACATGAAAGAGGCTGTGGTTTTTTTTTTAACTTGTTTGTATTTTTTTTTAGTTAATGAGTTAAACAAGTCAAAATGTTTATGAAATAATTGCTTACCAGCTTGCATAAAACAGTGTTTTAGCAGTACTAGAAAGCCAGACACACTCAAAGGCTCCAAACTGTAAACCTGTCACCCTTCATATGGTTTTCTGCTCAGCAACTTATGCTGAATAACTGCCATTGTTTAATCACATTTCATTATGAGGAAACAAAATGATTACATGTTCGGTTTTTTTGCACTAATACAAGCTATTTGTTTCTTTGTGCTGAAGATAAGACAGGTGGTATGTAACTGACACCTGGTTTTCAGAAAGCGCTCTTGATCACAGGGGGAAAACCGGTGCAGTAGACTGCAAAAAATAAAAAAAATAAATAAATAAAAAACTGATGCTGAATTTAGCTGCTTGTGCACGCTATTGCTCAAAGAATGAACATCACAAAGTGATCTCTTCAGTTTAGTTATGACAATGATTACTGATGCCTTCAGCTGACAGCTTCTGTAGTTCTCCAGAAAACACTAAAATCAAATAAATAATTCAGTATGGATTTATGCTTACGGTCGGGACATACATTTTTTTTTTTTATTCCACATCTTTTGTTTGATTTTTTTCAGAGACATAAATCCCCCCCAAAATAAAAAGCCTGTAAACCTTCCCTTAAGTCCGAATCCGGTGTCGGTTTTTACATCTGCAGGCGTATTAAAACAATTACTACTAAGATGAGACCTTCCTGTTGGGTTCAAATTGTGTCAGATTTTGCAATGCAGCAGTATAAAATCATGAAATTAGATTTAATCTGTTGTTTCAGTGCTGAATGAAGCCCAGAGTCTTGCCCTGCCACTGCTCTCTGTGGCCCGAGGTCAAAGGTTAAATGTTTTTTGAAGCCCTGGGTAAGATTGTGAGTGATGATTGTTCTTTCATGGGTGTCTGAAATGGCCCGCAAACCTAATTTATCTATGCAAAGCTTTCTTTAAGTCATTTTCTTTAAAAAGAATTGTGCTTAATAAACCCCCATGGAAGGAAACAGCCCTGAGAGCTCCCAAGTAGAAATGCTGGTGATCCATCCATGGAGACTTACTCCAACACTGCCTTCTTATTGTTGGGTACATCTCTGCCACAATCTTTCCACATCATATCCCGTTCCTTCCAACAAGCAGGGGATCAAACAAGGGTTTACGTGACCTGCCCTTGTAGGTGTGAGGTGAATCCATCTGCTATAGGCCACCTACTGCACGGCTTCAAGCCTTAACTTAGTATTATTGGTTGACAGTTGTGTTTACTTCTCATTGCCAGTTTGAATTAATAAAAAAGTGTTGATGAGAAAACACCAGTAATTCAGAAGAAGTAAAATCACTAAGACCTTACATTGTTAGGTCTGTGATCATTTGCCATTCCAAATATTATGTGAAGCCAGCACTCCATTGAGAAATGTGCAGATTTGGGCCTGCTATGACCTCAAGAGTTTACACTGCTTTGTTACATCAGGCAGGGGAGCATATAAATCTCCCAGCTTCATTCACTCATCCGTGGGGACAGGTTTTCTGTTTGACTTTAACTAAAATACAAGAAAATGACAGGAGGCATACGTGACTGGAGTTCTCAATGTTTTTCCCAGCAGTTACTTTTAAAAGACACTATTACTGTTGGCCACCTTTCAGCTGACTCAGCAGAACACTCTCCACTCACCACTTGACCTCTGGGAGGTTATGCAGTCAGTGTTGTATTCATCAAAGGTGCTGCAGTGCCACTGACACGCTGCCTGGAGTCAAGAGCTGGGCAAGGCCACCAAGCCGCAGCGCATGGCAGTATTGTCGGCCCTGCTTCAGGAACCAGTGGGTTCTGGGTTCAAGAAGTCTGGCATTGTGGATGGCTGAAAAGAGGAGCGTCCAATTCATTGTGCTTTATTGCCACGACAAATGTACATTTGTGTTTCCAAAACAGTTCAGCAACAATATTAAAAACAACACTATACGGCAAACAGCGGTGACAGAGATACATGAAAAAATAAAGAAAAAAACACACAAATGAATGAATGAATAAATAAATAAATAGATGATATATTTATATGGGTTAAAAAACATCAAAGTAAGGTGGTGATCCTGAATTACCTCAGAAATGCTCCTGCAAAAACAAAAGAAAACATAAGTCCGACTCTCACGTCCTGTCACTGTGAAATTTGGAACAACCGGTTACGAAACGGCCATATTATTTGTCTTTCGGCCCACAGACTAATAAATCTAATGCTGCTTAGTGAACATGACTTAAATTCCTGTAAAAGGAAATCTACTGAGAACCATTCTTGAGGAGAAATTACAGTTTTTCCTGGCTGTGCAGAAGCTAAAGTTTTGGGCTGCATTGTATTGAACCGGTGTGAATGTCCTTTGTGTGGATGACTAACTTGTATTGATTTTCAACTGCGGGATTGTGCGAGTGCTCACTTAAATGATATTGAACCAGGAGAAGGAAGTTTGACAAGTCAGCCTAAATGAAAGTACAGAGGGGGAGACTCTTCCGTTTGAGTTTAGTCCTTTGTACAAGATGTGCATGTTTATCTTCCAGTGACATGGCATAACCTTGATACAGACCAGCTGAATGTCGGATTACTGGCTGGCTTCAGCACACAATAAACTGCTATCTTCCTAACAGATAAACAAGAACATCCATAGCAGCGCACGGGTGGAATTTCCTCGGGTTTTAAGCCCTAGCACAAATAGTTTTGGAATCTGAAATAGAGAACAGGGTAAAGATGTTTAGATGTTTCTCACTGAATAGTAGGCAGGTGATGCACTGAGTAGTGCTGCTGTCCCTCAATGCCTGGGCTGCTGGAGTGCAGTTTTGAATTCAGCTCAAGCTGTGTGAAGTTTCCACGCCCTTCTTTTGTTTTGCATCAGCTTCCTTTGAGTGCTCTGGTCTCCTCCTTCAGCCCTGACACATGTCTTTCAGGTCCATTTGCTTGTAGTGTGTAAATACGTGCGGCTCACCTGGAATGGACTGGCATCCTATCCGTGGTGTACCCCTCCTAGCCTGGTGCCAAGTGATTCTGGGATAGACTCCAAAGACCCCAACAAGGACAAGCAGTTAATGAAAGTGAATGAGCAAGTTTCTGATAATAAGAAACAAATATGTGTCCACGTTCCCTTGGCAGCGTATGCTGCAGCACTGAAACCCATCCATCTCGTAAAGACAGAAATCTTATCAATCAGTTTTTTTTACTGATGAACGGGCTTCATGAGAGCAGCTGCGATAAGGATTAGTGTACATTTCAAGCTTTTACAGATTACAAACCCAATTATAGCTGGAGAGATATAAAATGGACATCATCTGCATATAAATTGATTTGAAAACATAAAGGAAAAGAGATTCATAGTGTGTAATGTTTAGATCCTCCACCACAGAGTCTGAAGGACTGAAAGTGAGTACAATCATTTCAACAACAGGTGTCTACATTTCCCCCTTTTTATTCAAATTAAATTAGTATTAAATAAATTATCAGAGGCTTTTACTTCACAGGGCCATTTTACTTTGCTATAAAAAAGTCAGCGAAACTATACTTCTGTTTTACCATTGAAGTGAGACCAGAGTTTCTTTGGTGCATATTAATATGCGATTCTGTAGCAGTTTTTTTTCCACACCCTATAATACGTCCTAGAAACGTTTTTGAAACGTTGAAAAAAACAGGGTAATACGAGATACTTTTGTGTTTTTGCACACAATACTTGAATAAGCTCAGATAGAAATGTGAAAATTCTTGTTGCTAAGTCTAAAATGAAATCGCACTGGCTCTAAATTGGCTGAGTTTGTTTTCTTGTTTAGTTGTTGCTGTTTACAGTTTTGACTGATGTTGCTCTTACTCATATGTTCAGTAACTGGTAAACACTACAGTGGGAATGTTGACCTTTTCAGCTCTTTCACTGGGACAGCAATGTTTCAGGACACATTCAATGAACTTTTCTGGACTGGTGTGAAAGGAGCTGCAGAAACTTTGAGTAAAACCAGAACTTAGCCAGAGGGGTTACAAGTGAGCTATATACTGGGTGAGAATTGTCACGTCTGCTACGTTTACCCATAAAATATATAAATTCTATCTGGTGTGAACGAATTTAAAAGTTTAAGTAAGTTGCGTCGAAACTGTCGGATTTGCAAGTTGCCCTGCGTTTCTCTGTAACCCTCCCTTAACATCTCTAGCCTCTTAAACTCATTTAACCTGGACAACTTCACCGCCACCATAACCCATAATATAAACGTTCATTGTTTGTCTTACTACTAGTACCTTTCCATTCATAAAAATGTGTAACTCCACCCTTACCTATATGTCTATTTAAGGTGACCCCTCTCTTTGTTTGGGGAGACCTGTCGTATGCGCTGACACCGAACTTAGAATAAAGATTTGTTTTGCGATCGCTCTAAATTTTCTTTGACACCGCACGTAGAGAACTATGTTTCTCTGAAATACTCGCGTTTTCAAACTCTTTCCACACCCTGACTCTTTTGACAGAAACAAAGGCGAGATAAAGAGTAAATGAGCACTGGTTTGAAACGGCTACCCTGATATTGACACGTTTACAAGTTACCCAAGAAATAAAGCCAGCGCACCGTTTGTCAGACCCCGGGATGCCCTGAGTCTGACGCTGTGTGTTTACCTATGACTAAATCTGCGGTGCAAAAAGTAATGAGCGAAAGTGATAAAAAAGGATGTCCCATGTGTGAATACATTAGGTAGCTTTCCCAGGGTCTGAAGCTATTGCAAAAGTAAACACCCACAGAAAAGGCATCATTAGCAGCAACACTACCCACTGCTACCTCTTCTGATTGACGTTCGACATGGAAGCAGACATTAGTACCAATTTTGAGCTGAAATCTGTGCATTTGTACCTCAGAAGAACGACGGTAACCACATTCTGTCAGTCAAAAGTTTCCATGAATAATGCATTTGTTTTTGGGCAGCGTGTGCACTATAAATATGCTAATAACTCATTTTACATTCACAGATGCCATGTGGGCTTAGCCTACAGTTTATCCTACATTTGCAATTACTATTATGCGGGTATAATAATGTGTGTTGTTTGTAGCTATGGACTAGTCCTGGAGCAATCTTACACAGTGTGTGGATAGTACGTACTGCTGTGATAGGGTGAAAATGGTTTTGCTGCTGATGGCAATAAGACTTCGGCTTCCGTGCGTCTCTGCTAAGTCATAAGTCTGCGTGCCATGTTGAAAGGGAAGGGGATGGTGAGGGAATGAACGAGCCGTCGAGAGAAACTTTAATTTCATTCAGCCCCAACTTTTTCATTGCTTGGCTTCTCGGGTTGTTTTTTCACGCTTTTGGCTCTACTGGGTATGGAAGCCCATCCCGTACGGAATCAGACACCAAAAATTTGCTACACCGTAACAACAAATTTCAGCTAATTCCCAGCTGACTTGTGTTCAGGTAAATTTTGGAGCAGCCGGAACAGAAATATGCAGCACGTCAATAATCCGTTTTGAGTTTCATCATCTGTAATGTGGAGAATGTGTGGTTGTTCACTCGGTAACGCCATCTGTCCTTCACCCCCTTCCTAAATGATAGTTGTCCCGCAGTTGCATGTAATTATATTGCACTGGTGACTGAGAAACACTGATATGGTGCTTGTTTTCCCTTGTTTATTGCAGGTAAGTAGGCGGGCCGGTTGTCTTAGAGGCACACCAAAATCAAAAGATAACTTATCTGCTCATCACAAAACAGCAAGCTGGTAATCTCCAAATCCGCACGTCATTATCGTGTGATCTTCAGATAATCTTATCTGAATCCTCTAAGAGACACCTTATGAAATACATCAGATTAAACATAATCCGCTAAATGTAGACAATTAACCCCGGCCAGGAGGCCTGAGCGAAATTCCAATATTCGTGGAGAATAAAGATTCACTGGAAAGAGGGGAGGGAAAAAAATCCATGAACTTGGGTAATTAATTCAGTTCAGATATCTTGTGTTTGTTTTTCTTGTGGTTGCTCTCGGCAAGGGCAACGACAGACCCTCTCGAGCTTAGCTGGAAATCCTTTAATAAATATCCGCACTTAAATAAAGCTACAAAAAAAAGTTTGCTTAAAGTTTTAAAAGGCAAAGAGCTATGAATCAATTATGCTGTCAAGAATGGCTTCATAAGACAGTTTTAAATATTTCTTAATGACACCTTTGTTAGTGGTGAATCAAATAGTGGAAAAGGAATCGCATCTTTGACCAAAGGGCTGCCGGTTCAAATTCGTGGAGTCAACCCAACTGAGATTACTAAAATAGTCAGCTGTGCTAGTGGCTGATGTGCCACACGGTACTGTGCTGCTTTTAAATGTCCAAATAAACAAATCCAAGGTGCAACATGGGGCTGAAGGTGCTTTCAACAGGACACCAGAAAAGCTCACAACATGCATAAATACAGCAGAAATGGTACTTTAACAAACGGATTTTGTAATGAGCAGCCAATGTGAAGTAATTCAGCCCTTTCACTCCAGACAGTAGCTTATCCACAATAAAGCAGTTTTCCCACATATCAACTTTTCACACGTACAGTACCATCAAATGTTTAGTAGTGGCCATCAAATAGTGCTGACATGTTGTAGAAGTGGGGTGACAGGGGCCTTCACGTGTCTCCTTGCTGTGTACAGTATATGTGTTATTTAATCACTTTTAATAGTCTCATATAAAGTGTGTTTAAGTCTTTTCTGTGAGAGATTTAGTTACTGAGGTGGGCATTTGTGTACGTATGTCTGCAGTATTTGGTTCCATGTAGACAGTATATCTACTACTTCACTTCATGTTCTCTGAATGTTTTGAAGGGGAAAAATAAAGTTTTGTGTTGGTCTACACTTTGCAGTGCATGAATGAAACAAAAAAACCCGCAGTCATTTGATTATCTGTTGCCACAATATTTAATGTTTGCTAATTCTCCCATTGCCATACAATCCACATCGCTATTGCAGACATGGTGGACCAATAAATTTGACACTGTTGTCACCAGCATGTGACATAAATAAAAGAATGCTGTTTTGTATGAGATGCTGCAAGTATCTTAACTTAAATTGTGGGGGGATATGAAAAGAATTTGAGCAGTCACTCCTCAGTCATGGAAGGGGAAAACATCTTTACAGTGGCTTTCAAATGCAGTTCTTTTATGTAGCAGTTTTTACCTATGACTGCATGCCTGTCTTCTTTCTCAAATGTGAAGGATGTACAGCACAGCAAATTGGTGAGATTCACTTTTTTTATTAATGTTTTACTGTACTGTGCACATTCAAGTTAATATGGATTAACATTCACGTCTTTCTGGAACAATCGTGAGAAACTGTCATGAGATCATAATGAAATACATACAAGGCCTTCAGAAAGTATTCCCCCCCCGATAGTGTCTTCTGTTTTTTTGCAAGGACAGATTAGAACATTTATTTATTTTTTTTACAATTTTTATACAAAATTTTCTTTAATTTCAGCAATAAACCACTATCATATTGAAAACCTCTGCCCCAATAAGTTATAGCATTTAAATGGGATTTACTTTCCCCTCTGCAAAAGTAATTATTATAACGTTAAAGTAAAACAAAGTATTTAGAAAAAATGTCTTAACTGATAAGTATTCACCCCTCTTGTTTTAACAGAAGATAAATTAGATGAAGTTTTCAATTTAAACACGTTAATAAGGCACCTGTGTTCATTTCAAATTCACCCGAATTCAACTGATTGATTGCTTGAAATAAATATCAATGGCTGTGGTCTCACGACTAAAACGGTAGCTCAGATCTACTGTCATGAAGACCAAGGCGCTGCCCATGGAACTCTGAGAGGAACTTGTTGGGAGAAGAAGAAGAAGAAGAATGGGAAAAAAGGGTCAGAGAAGGTTATAAAAAGATTGTAAAGCTTTGAACCTTCCTGGAAGTGCTGTGAAGTTGATTGTAACAAAATGGGAAGGAAAAAAACCCAGACACTACCAAGATCAGACTGTGCTACCAGACTGATCAAGAACTGCAATTCTCAGAGAAGTGACCAAGAGACCCATGTACAGCACTGACCAAGTTGGAGAGCTTTTTGACTGAAATTGGAGAAACAGTCCAGAAGTCAAAAACTTCTTCAGTATTTCGCAGATTCAGCATTTTTAGATGGAAACTATTTTTGAGAAGTCCAGGCACAAGTTAATATTGCCCTTTTTCTCAAAGCCATGTGACAAAATGTCACAACTTAGAAAGAATTGTGTAACCTAATGAGACTAAAGTTGATCTCTTTAGCCTGAATGCAGAGAGCTATATTTGGAATAAAACAAATAGAGCCCAATATCCAGGTAACACAATCGCTACCATTAAGTTAAGGGGTGGCAGCATCCAGCATCATACTTTGGGATTGCTTTTCAGCAGAATGACCCGGAAAACTTGTTTTCATCAGGAGAAATATGGATTGAGCCAAATGCAACCAAATCCTTGAGGAGAGCTTTTTTCAGTCAGCTAGAGATCTGAAAGGTAAAGATTAATTTTCCAGCAGTACACAGAAAGCATAAAACCAAACTGGTATCGCTCGCTGTCTCCCTTCCTCGTCTCTTCTCTTCTTTCCTCAGACTTGGGCTTCCTACCAGATACAACACAGTATTTTTGCTGTTCCTAGGATTGAGCTCTTCTGGCTCTTCTTCTACTGCTTCTATCACTAATGGGACTAAACATTTTGATGAGTAATGAACAAAATGTGGAAAAAAATTTAAGGAGGTGAATAGGTACTGCACAATTTTATTTACAGTCCTAAAAATATTGAACTATTTTGCTTTGCTCTGTTGTTTACTGGTGTTGAACTGAAAAACCCAGTCCTACAAGCTGCACAAGACTCAGTATTAAAACTTACAACAGATGTTATATGAGTTATGATAAATTTCTGTTTTTATTGTGCAATCATGATGACAGCGGGAACTGCTCAATTTTTTCCCCTTGTGTACCACCTTGACTACAAACATGAAATTTTTAAGTCTACAAAAAATCTCTGTGTTTTCAATACTTTAAACCTTTTTGCTCAAGCACAATTTACAACTAAACTCCAGCCACTTTCTGAAATGAGATTCAGCTCAGAATCTGAAAAAAAACACATACAGAAAGACACACCTGATGTCTACAGGCACTATGAGTGCTTCTTCCCTGCAGGTGTGCACAGGCAGTGGGATATATACAATATGCCCCAACTGGGCCTCATCTGGAGCTCACAGGTAGTGCCCTTTACCCTATCCTTCACCTCCAGATGTATGCTTTTGCCATGGCTGCCCGATCTTAGAGCTTTCGGAAGACTAATGAGCTTCCTGTGGTGGACAGAGAGCAGGAAAGGGGGATGGGTTTAGCGGACAAAAGGCTGGTTGTCAAGGCAATGAATAACAGCCCCCAGAATCCCAAGCTAAGGCTTCCATAATTGGCCTGACCCCATACACCAAGGAGAGTGTAAGGTGTGAGCGGCTTGGACGGGCTAAACTTTGAGATTGGGACGAGGAAACGCAACAAGCATTTCAGCAGAAGGGGGAAGACGGGGCAGGCAAATGAAAACACATGCAGAGAAACAGAGATGGGAACTTGATGTCACCTTCAATTTCTAATCTTTTCCCATGAATTCAAGGCAAACAGATTGTTAGTGTTTGCATTCTGTGTTTTCTCTCTTGATGCTGTTGCCCCTTCTGCAATTTCCATGCTTCATTAACATAATGTGTAAAAGGGTGTTGATGACTAAGTAATGAGTTGAAAACGCGCTTATACTGGGAATTTGCATATTAATGAAGGAATAAGGGGGTACTTTATCCAGGAAACGAATACACTGATAACAGTGCATCAATTTGCAGATTACTTCTCATAATAGCCTGCCTTTGCCTTTTGAGATGCCACCGCTCAAACTTTACGCCATTGTCTCCGAAATAAAAGACCAGGTTCTCAAATAAATAAATAAACAGACAGTCCCAAGGCCTTGGTGCATATTCTCTTGGTGGTCATTATCACTCGTAAAACTGATTGGGATTTAATCTCTATAAGGTTGTGAACACAAATAGGCAATGTGAAGCAAAACCTTGGAAAACACTGATTGAAATGAACAAAGGCAGTGAGATGTAACAGTGCACCGACAGCAGTTAAGCGCTCGCACTTGACACTCGGATGTTTCATTATATGGGAGCACAGCATCTGCTTGCTGCCAGCAGAGTTACAAAGGAAACAATACATCGGAATAGGTGACTGTGTATTTAGTTTTATATCTATTCATTTATCAGAGGGTTTTCCGAGTCCAAAGTGACTCAGAGCATTAAGATACTTAGTTATTTACTCACCATTGGTGGTGGTGGAAGTGCCTGTAAGTTGAATCTGATTCATGGCATCTGCTTCTGTGGCAAAGGAGGGAACAAAAGTGGTTTGCCAGTGTCTTTTGTGGCTGTTGTACATGTTTGAGGGGTGCAAACAGATGGAGAACATGCAAACTTCACTCCACACAAGCACCCCAAGAGCTGTGAGGCACCAGCTCTATGTCATGTTCCACCACATCTCTTTACCCACTTATACATTAGTGCAATTTATATTGGAACAATTTAGAGTAAGAACCTTACATGAGGGCACTACAGCAAGTGGTGGGATTCAAATTCTGGTTTTTCAAATTCAGAGACCCATCGTGAAATGACTAGATGCAAGGCTAAATGGGTATGTCTAGGATGGAATATGCCAGTACGTTCCCCAGTAGCTTTGCTCATGAAAATGTGCAAAAATTTATAAAGTGAACAATATGTGCAATGGGTGATGTGTTGGGCTTAAACAGATTGAGACATGACATACAGTACTGTGCAAAAGTGTTAGGCATGCAACTTCAATGTCTGTTGAGAAGTACAGGTAGATTGTTATCTACCATCAGGGAGGTTTCTCATTGGTCCCAAATTCATTCTGCAGTCTGAGAATTTGGGAAAAACGCTATAACGTGAGGGTGGTTCCAAAAATAATGCCATGAATACGTATGAATCAATAAACCTTCTAAAAAGTGAAGTAGACAAAAAAAAACCTCAATCAGATCAATATTTGGTGGGACCACCCTTTGCCTTTAAAACACCATCAATTCTCTTATGCAAACTTGCATGCAGTTTAAGGTAGAGGTTGGTAGGTTCTTCCAAACATTTTGAGGAACTGGCCACAGTTCTTCTGCACACTTTGAGTGTCTCTGCATGTCCTCCCAGACTGACTTGATCATGTTGTGAGCAGGGCTCTGTGGGGACCATACCATCTGTTGCAGGATTCCTTCTTTTTGCTCAAGATAGTTGTGTATGACTGAGATTAGGTGTTTGAGATCATTCTCAGACTGCAGAATGAATTTGGGACCAATGAGAAACCTCCCTGATGGTAGATAAGAATCTAACTGTACTTCTCAACAGACATTGAAGTTACATGGCTAACACTTTTGCACAATGCTGTATATACAGGAAAGAAATCTACAAATTGTACAAATGAGGTTTTAAAAACTATTTATACTATTTACAAAGATTCCACACAACTTAAACTAGTGGCAAGCGAGAACAGTATCAGAGAAGCTGGACAATTTACTAATCAGAGCAAAACCAGGAACAAATCTCTCTGACACAGGTGGTCCTACTGATTCTTTACATCCCGTCATTAGCTGCCAAATGCTATTCTGCTGCCTTTTGGGCTCCACTCTAAAAGCTGGCATGACCTCCATTTTCTCAGTGTAAAGCCCAGTAAGTTAATGATAAGTTAAAAAGGAAAGAAAAACAGAGAAATGATTCAGCTGCTGCTTTGCTTAAACCTAAATGTGAAAGGTGTTAAAGGCCTGGATTCTGGTGCTATCATCACCAGCAGGTTCACGTTTACACTTAATGACTCTTATCAAAGACAGTCAACAGTGGACAGTCAGTCAACAGGTTCCTGTAACTAGCAAATTATGGTGTATGTTAATACATTTGTATTAACTGTGCTATTTTCATTCCCCGATGTTTTCATAAGGGGGCAATGACACCATTTATGTTCATTTATTATTATGAAGAAAAGGTTTAACAGAAATGGACCTTGATTGATGAGGTCAAAGTCTTGCAAGAGCAAAGTTAAAAAAAATATGGGTTCAGAACATTTGGAAAGCACTAGCTGCTTTATTCAGTAAATAGCCATTTACACAATTGTGCCTAAAAGCGTTCATAGAAGATTGAGACATCAACTTAATGTTTGACTGAAAGTTCAGGTGAAGGAGGCGCCAGAAATTAACACAGAAACACGGAATGTGTCATCATCATTTGTAAATGTACTCTTTGCAACAGTCCTTTGGGTGAAAACATCATGCTGACAACAGAGGTCAGAGGACACATCAAGTTTAATACCAAGTAGGCCAGAAGTAAGCAAGTAACAGCCCAGGACAACAGCGGTGTACAGAAGGGAACCTCAAAACACACTTGTCAAACCCTGAAGCAAAAGTTTATGCTCAACTCCAGTACTGTCAGCTCAGTCAGAAAATAAGTCTCTACCGAACACAAAATGTCCAAAACTAGACTAGTGAGTTTTTTCAAAACATTACCTAGTCCACCAAATGCTGGTTTCATTTGTGACTTGCTGATGGCAACTGAACAGCGTTTGCATGTCACAACATTCCTGAACATTGTTGCTGACTGGTGGTATCCCTTCATAGCTACAGTCAAACTTTTTTTAAAATGGATACCTGGAAAAATGTGCTGAGACACAAACTATGTAGGGCGGTTCCCCAAAGACGAAATCATTTTACTCCATTAGCTTCCATCTCAATCCAATTGAGCAATTTTGAGGAGGATGAATGCGTCATCCACAAATCTGCAGGACTGGCGTAACACTCTTGAGTCTGCACTGAAGAAAGAATCACTATGGAAAACTTCGATGCCTGGAATAACTCTGATTGTGATGAGACTGTGGAGACAAAAGTAAGTCCTACCTGGTATTAGCCAGCTGTACCTAATAATCTGGTCTACATGTACTCGCTTGGGTGGAGATGTTGCCTTTGCTTGGCTCTTTTCTTTAATTATATTGTATAAAGTAACCCAATGTGTTTTGCTTGCTTGCAACTCTATGTTTATGACTGAGAACTTTTTTCAGTCATGATGAAGATATCATAAGTGGGGACAATTGCTTTGACTTTTTATAAGTCATATCTGTTTCTATTGTAATGGCGACAAATGCCAATGTTATTTTGAGTCATTTGCTGCAGCAGTTTGGCACGCTGAGACATGCTGGCCAAATGAGGAAGAGTTTGTGAACTGTTCACATGGTGAATGTCACAGCACTGTGTGAAACATGATAGAGGGAGATTGCAGCCCTATAACGCTGACAAGAAAAGCTTTCTAATAATACAAAATGCCAAAAAGGTGACACCATGTGAACCATGAACTGTATGAATTTGTGTCGGAGGACAGGGATTTTACGGACTGTTACTTAGTGCATGTTTATTTCGGTGGGCTTCTTTGTTTTTTTTTGTCAAAAAAATTAAACTTTTTTTTGCTTCTAAATGCTTTGTAATAATCACTGCATGCAGATTCAGTCCAATTTTTATGCTTGGGGGATTTTTTTTCTGATTATTTTACTTAAAGATGTTTTCATCAATTCTGATGCTTGAGATCTGTGATAATCCTTTTATCTTGTAAACTGGAGTCAGAACTGGAGTCAGGACTTAAATGCATTCTGTTTTTTTTTTAATGTGAGCCCAAACTAACTCAATCAATTTATGCTTGAGAAAAAAGAATATTTAAACTGCTGGGTAATAAGAATTTATTTGTATTTAAAGTCACTGTACCATTTGGCACAAAGCTGTATTTTGCTACTTTTTGAAGTATTAATGCACAATATTACCGATTATTCAAGAAAAATATGGAGTTGACCTGTTCTTAAGGAAAACAGAAAATACAAAAACTCTGGAATGTTAATAAGCTGCAGAGTCTGCAAAACACTGAAAAGGAAGAGACAAGAAACATCAACCAGAATGTTTCTCAAGTAATGTGCAACAACTGAACACAATTTGATCTGAACAACTTTCATTTAACAGAAAAACAAACCTCAATAGATATGTACTCCACATGTATGCTTTTCCATCTGTATAAGTTGCCTAGAAATTTATATTCACTAAAGGATATAAAAGCACATTTCATTCAAACATTGTGTATTATAACAAATGATTTAATTTGCCTTCTTGTTTGAAAATAAATCAAATTTTAGACTTTGATCCGGTGAAGGAGGTGTGACCAGGTATGGAGAGGCAAAGATGGATTTTAGCCAAAATCCACAAATTCAAACATTACATTTAAACACCATTCTGAATCCTCTACATAAATGACAAATAATAAATGAGAAATCCTTTCAAATGAATAAAAGAAACATAAGTTGAAAATCAAAAACATACAAACCAAAAGCACAAAAATATAAGCATTAAACTTTCAAAACCTATTTCCCCAACTCTTCCTTTCTCCTTTTCTTGGTCCTTTGGAGAAGTCGTCTAAAAAGACTGAATTGCTGAATGGTGTGATTTTCTTAATGTGGGTTTCACTATATGCAGCACTAAGTTAAGAACCTGGGTGTTATAGCTGCTTGGCTCAGTCAGATATCACACATTTTTTGCACTGAAGCCAATGACAGATGTTTCACATGACTGTATTGGTTATCAAAATATAATCTTTCCTATATGAAATGGGACCTGCCAGCTGAGCTGGAACTACCATTGCACTGACTACTGATTTTACTGACTTTACATAAGTGGCAAAATATTCTGGATTTTTTAAAATAAATTAAAATATGATTTTGAGAAACTGGTAATATCTGAGAGGGGACAGGAAATACATGTTGCTTCACAGATCAAGCACAGATTTCCCTCAATAGCCCGGTCATGAAGTTGCATCATACACGTGACAGAGGGATTATTTCTTAGTGTGTTGTCCGCTATACAGTACCTTATTTTTAACATTTAACATTATATTTAACATTTGCGTGAGTCTTTTTGACCTATTTTCTTTCATTTCTGGGCACAGTATTGTATATTATCCATCCCGTTATTAAGTAAGACAGTACTTTATTCTTTCCTAAAGTTTCTTTTTGAAAACCTTACTAAGGTCATAGTATTTTTAAAAAAAATATCTCACTATTCTGTTCCATATGAGAGAGAGATGTAGTAAACACAAGTGAAGTGGTCTCTTGCAACTGTTAAGTCATTGAGCTCGATGAGCTCGTTGATGGCCGGTCATCGGTCAGGGTAGCGGCTGGTGCAGGTCAGACGGAGGTGGTGTTACAGCAGCGGTTGTGAGAAGTTTTTGGTTTGAGTTCAGTTTTGGGACATGCACAGTAAAGGGAAAATGTGTGTTGAATTAACCCTCCGCATCGGTGTTTTTATGTGATATAACAGTGAGAACAACCAACACTGTATGAGACAGTTGCTGGCTGTGTGAGTGGGGCGCTGACATCACATCATAGCACAAAGTCTTGTACAGCATTCACTTTATGCAGTTGTTGTGCTACCATGTCACAAATGCACACTCCACACATGTACATGTATCATGTTTTAATGCATTTTCATCACAATTTCATAATATTTTTCTGCTGTATAGGTTATAATTGCTCAGGCGCAGAGTAGTACTGTACCCTATAGCAAGTGTACATTGTACATTGAAGGATGTTCAAGTACAGACATTTTAATTAGCTATAAGATGCTTACCAGAATTCTAAAATGTATTAAAAAATAGTTTTTTTGATATTTAAAAAAATATTATTACTATTATTTAATTATTTACTTATTTGTGATTTACTGTTGCAAGCACGAGTCAGTCGCATGTCTAGCACATCGTCCGTTGAGAACTACCTGTACCAGTTCGGGGGGGAAATTCTCATTTTCTTTTATTAGTTGAGATATTCATACATTTTGATTAACACCTCCACATTAGAAAATAGTGTGTGAGATGCAATGTTTACTTATTTCAACTGATGAATCTGTGCTGAATCTGGGACAAAGAGAAGCTATAGCTGACATTTATATGCCAGGGAATGCGGTAAGTGTGTGTAACGTAATTTTGGGTCTAGGTCACATTTGGTGTTAAATTATGGATTATGTGCTAAAGTGTATAATGTGATGTGCACAATACTAACTTAACTGATTGTATGTATAAGGGACATAACTTCTGCTCCTATACACCACTTTTCAGCTTCTGCTGTCACATATCTATATATCTGCTTCTAAATGAACTGTCGTGTTAAACACTCCAATTTTTAAGTATATAAATGTAAATGTTAGTGAAATCTTGGCCTAATGAAGATGGATTGAAGATGTGTCTGTTAGAGAATACCCAAAGGTAGTCTCACTTACATGGCTACCAAAAGTCCCTACTGCGTAAGTGTAATATTTTTTTATTTTGTAGTCGGGTGTTTCCCGTTAATCAGAAAATGTTGTAAAGAGGTGTGATACAACTTGCTAATGGTTCCTTCGGAGAGTTGCAATAGAACATTTGGCCTCAGATGTATAGGGCCACTATTTCAGATGTGCGTTTGTGTACATTGCATCCAACCAGACTAAATTCCTCCCATATTTCATAGACACACTGACCAAGAAGGAAACTCTTACTGAGTGACACAGTCAGTACATGAGCAATAACTCTTAATATAGATCTTCAGGACTCTAGCTAGATAAGCAGATACAAGATAGATGCTAGTTAGATGCTAGATCTAGATAGCTAGATAGATAATATATATTCTCTATCTGGAATTTTTTAGAACAAAGTGGCATTTTATGCAGAATTTATTCAAGTCATATACACGTTATTCTGCTAAGAAATCTTGGGAATAAAGAAAAAGATCATTTTTTGCACACGCACAGCTCGGCAAAGTTCGTTTGATTGTCTTCATTCTAACTTGGTTTAGTCTGTGCTTTGATTAAATTCATTTTTTACACATGAATGGAAGTTCAATATATGGGCAAAATGCTACTGTGGCTCTGAAAGTTACGGGGTATTTTTAACCATTAGTGGTAAGTTTTGCTTCCTGTGGTACTTTTTCCCCCCACTCTATGCAGAAAAGTATGCAGTAAAGCCCCCCCCCCCCTTTTCTCTACTTTCAGACTTTTACTGGCTCCTATTGGTGCAGAGAGTTGAATGACAGCTCTTTTTCTCAAATGGAAGAGCTAAATTATTTATTAGGTGATTTATTTTTTCGCAAATATATCAGCCAACTTAAAGGTCAGGGCTGTGCCTCTCATCACTATAATGTGTGCTGTTCTGGATAAGGATTAAATGCATCTTGAAAAAATTTGAAACTTTTCAGACATTTGACTCTGCTTATTTAATAAAGGTGTCACATGAGTCTATCATAATAAAAGATTAAGAAAAAAGTCATTCTGATATGGCACAATTTACCCTTGGGTATTAGAACATCTCTTTTGCTTCTTGACTCTGAAAAATATGCAGGTGCATTACCATTCTTGTGCTTTAGAAAATGTCAGCTATGTGCAACTTTGCATATGTTAATGGTGTACGGTACATAGCTATTGACGTGATTTTTTTTTCTTTCTTGAGTCACTGTTAGATCCAATAATTGCAGTTGGACAATGTGTATATTTACCAGTATGCATTTTTAAACTAAATGTTTGTTTTTTTCCCCCAGGTTCTTTGCTTTCCAAGACAAGTCTTTGGTCAAAATCAACTCATTTACAGGACTTAATATTTTAATACAGTAACTAAAGCTGAGGGCCTCACCTGGGACACTTGTTACTGTGGCAGCTGTTTGTATATAACCAGTAGACTGTCTTCAGTGTTTGTGCTCTATTTTGACTTGTTTTGTATGAAAGCGGAGAATCTGGATATTTAATATATGTTCATATAGTATGTCTGCGCTATATGTAACTGTGCGGCTTTTTTGTGCCACAAGGCAATCTGTGATAAACTCTTGGTTCCACCAAACAGGATGAGAGAGGGATTCAAGGTGCAAAAAGAAACGGATTTACTGTGGTGTGTAATATTGTACAAGACGAGGCTTCAGGAGTGCAGATGTGGGCCTGGGAGTAGTGTGTGGAATTCGGGAAGCAATACAATGACACCCAGGAGCAAGAAAACATTGTGGAACTCCAGTGTGAGTCACAGGCTCTTGATCTGAGTCTGGGCTGATCCACCCTACTGTAACAGTGTGCCGGATGTGCCGTGTGTGGATGTCTGTGGCTGGGCTAAATCCAGTGGGAGGCCAGCCCATAGACTGTGGCCTTCTTCCAGGGCTGTAACTCCAGCTTGCTCCCGGTATTCCTATCATTGTTCCTGACAAGCTAGGACAAGTTCCAGAAATCTTATTACCCACAGCTGCCCACAGATGTTTTGCTCACTCAGGTCACTGTTAGGCATTTACTGGTGATTCTGGAAGATGCTGGTCGTGGCATTTTAATGAAACTTTTCAACTTGTGCACTTTTTTGAAACAAACTTGAAGCATCTCTAAATCCAGTGTGACTATAATTTGTTCTAGATTTAAAGTACATTTACTCCCCTGGGATTCATATTATTGCAAAGTACAGGGGAAACTTATTAATGTCGAAATTTTAAATTACAAGAGAAGTTACAAAGTTAAATATACATCTGAAGCAAATCAAGTGGAATCACATTTCGATAGCCACAGTTTACACGCTTGTCAAAATGCCGTATTCAGAAATGTCTCCTTTGTTGTTTCCTGTCACCATAGAAATGTCATCTCCTCAAATTTGGGTCTTATTTTAGAATTTTTTTTCTAACTACATTGGAATTAGATAAATCCTTTGCGTAACAGGTAAATTAACTAAGACGACCCAGTTTACGCTAAGACAGTGTTCTGCTATAAGATGATTTGGGGATTTCTTTCATAGTTGGGGAATTGAAAGCATTTCAGCCTGTTTTAAAGATTAGTGGGATCACTTGAAAATACCTCCAAAATGGTAATAATCCAAGATGTTCTTTTGACGCCTTTTAGAGGCCGGATGAGTAAGATTGTGTTGCATCGGTTGCTTCTGTGTGAAACAAGATGTTTTTGTTGCAGGGATTCTTTTTCCCACCAGTCACTCTTTTTTTTCTCTGCTCTGCCAGCCTGGCAAAGAATTTTAGAACTTAATGTGAAATTTATAATATCATATTGCTTAATTGAAAGTATTATTTGACCTGCCTTAGATCTTTCATGTCCTTCTGTTTTTAATAAAGCTGCAGTGCACTGAGACCTAGACAAATTTCTGAATCTAGATGAACAATCCAACTGTTGTTAAGTCCATGGAATAATGATGTGAATCAGTATTATATTGAATGATTTATTTTCCAATAAGCTTTTTTCAAATTAACATATATTGCAAATATTTTGGCGGTTTCTCTTGTCATTCTGCATCAAGGCCATTTTCGGAAACAAAGCTGGAAACAAAAGTGCCTGTAATTTTGGTGGTGGGAAGCAAACCTTTGAAAAGAGATCAGCAGCATGTGATTAATTCAATCCACTTCAGAAATGTGTTAAATACAGATAATGGCAGTCTGTGACAATCCAAGCTGAATCGTCTCTTCAACTGGGGTACGGCAGCCTACTAATGCACAAGGCATTTTCTCTGTGTGAAAGTGTAAAAAATCATCCTGCATTGTCAACCACAGCCTAAGAAAGGCCAGGGCGTAAAAAAAACACAGTCTGGGGTTCAAAAATGGATGAACTCTAGAAAAGTCCAACAAATATGGAATCACTTGCCTGCTTGAATTTCATTACATGTTCATTCACAGCCCCTTCTTAAGTGTATACTACAAGGTACTGTACTGTGCAAAAGTCTTAGGCATGCAAGTTCAATGTCTGTTGAGAAGTACAGGTAGATTCTTATCTACCATGAGGGAGGTTTCTCATTGGTCCCAAATTCAATCTGCAGCCTGAGAATGACCTCAAACAGCCAATATCAGTCATACACAACTATCTTGAGCAAAAGAAGGAATCCTGCACCAGATGGTATGGTCCCCACAGAGCCCTGATCTCAACATGATCAAGTCAGTCTGGGAGGACATGCAGAGACAGTCAAAGTCTGCACAAGAACTGTGGCCAGTTCCTCAAAATGTTTGGAAGAACCTACCAACCTCTACCTTAAACAGCATGCAAATTTGCATAAGAGAATTGATGGTGTTTTAAAGGCAAAGGGTGGTCCCACCAAATATTGATCTGATTGAGGTTTTTTTTGTCTACTGCACTTTTTAGAAGGTTTATTGATTAATAAGTATTTTTGGAACCACCCTTGCTTTATAGCATTTTTCCCCACAGGTGCCTAAGACTTTTGCACAGCACTGTACATGACTACATTGATCCTATGCAAAGCATCCATTTAGCTTCTGAAAATTTGAACTTGCAATGAGTTTCAGTTTGCATGGACCACATTTGGATTTTGTGCGCCTCCTGGAAGCTGAGTGGCAAGAGACCAGAGCCATCCTACAGCCCTCATTGCAGTGACTGTTTGTCTGATGCTGAGTTATGTTCTTACCCCTTGTTTGCTAGTTTCGCTTGTTATAATCTCTCATCTGAAACTGTCCAAGTGATGTCTATTTTTTTGGTAAGACCAAAATAAATGTTTACTGTCCTCTTGTCTGTACAGTTTACTTTTTAAATTGAAGGTTGAATTAATATTTAAGCGTTATCTCATGTTTTTATGTTTTGATGGTGGGGGAGCAACTACGTATAAACAAAGGGAAAATCCTATATTATATTGTGTCGTATATATATATATATATATATATATATATATATATATATATATATATACATGTATATATATTGTGTCATTCAAACTAATATTAAATATTTTAGTAATTGATATTTTAGCATATACTGGTGGCAATTTTGGGGTATAAAAATACAACACAGTTTTTATTATTGCAAGTAATGGTAAGTACGTCTTTGCAAGAATTCAACATATGAAAGGTTTTTCGAGAACAAATAACTTTGTCAATTGGGGAAGACTGCATATGTTCTGTTATTAGTTCCCTCTTCTGCTTTTTTGTCTGTATAATGCAGAACCCAGGAGGTTTGCACACAGGCAAAAGCTGATGAATATTTGACCAGCAATTTGACTGTCCACTGTTTGTTTCCCATTCTCAGAGCTGACAGTGATGGATCGGATAGTAGGTAGCTGGTCACGACCAGAAAGTGTTTCTCCTCCTATCTCCTGGACAGAGAGTGGAATGTCTCTGTGAGGACAGGAATAAATACCGAGGCACATCTTGACAACACCTGGCATTCTCCCAGCTCCACCATCATCTTCCTGCTTCTTGATCTGCTAGACAGAAACAGTGACAGTTTGTGTTGGGGACAAGAAATTTGTCTGAGCTGAATTTGCATTGGAATTTAGACTTACCTGAGTCCTGTACCACAGGGTTCTCTAATCTGTCCTTGGTAACCACTTGTTAACTAAACATTAAAAACAACTAGAGGCTGCATCAGTCAGTATAAAACTGTTAGATATTTGTAGATTAGTATTAGATTTCAATGATGCTGAAAAACAAAAATATTATCTACTTTCTACTTTGTAAACACTTTCTTAACTTCCTTTTTAAATGTGTACATTTCTTTTGTAGTATCCATCCATCCATCCATCCATCCATTCATTCATTCCCCCATCCAGCCATCCATCTCTCCATCCATCCATCCGTCCATCCATCCGTCCATTATCATTAACTGTTTCATCCTTGTCAGGGCTGCAGCAGTCAGAAACCTGTCCCGGAATTAGTGGGTTTTAGCGTGGAACCCCCCCCCCCCCAAGTTGTCCCTGCTCTTGGCTGACCCAGAACTGACCTCTTGCCCTCAGAACAAATTTGTTTTAATGGCATCACTTCCTACTGTGGATTTCCTTTTTGACACTTTCCTCCACAGTATCGTAAAGAAAAGACATTTATCCACTAACCAAATTTCTCCTGGACCACGAAGGAATGTCAAATAGTGCAAACATGACATCCTGTGACATTTGTTGGTCAAGGTTGGAGACGAATCATGGAGATGGAACAATGGGCTAGGGTGCTGGGGTGGCTGAATCAGCCACTTAATCTACTTATTGACTTAACTGACTTGAAAATGAGTTTATTTTGCATCTGCACAATTGATTGGTCAAGTCTGGCTGTTATCTCTTTGCTACAGATGTCAGACCACACAGAACAAAACAACCTTTTTGTTTGTTTGCTTTCAATAGTTGTTGCATTTTGTGGGTAGGGGGTGACAATGGACTTATGGATGGATAAGTAGATGAGCACTCCTTTGTTGACAGTAATAAGCTACAGTGTCTGCCTCAATGAATAAGCTGCCGCCTAATTTATTTTGCAGACTCACACATTGCGAAGAAAAACCACCTGTGTCTAATGTCCTTCTTTCCCTCAGGAAGAAGTTGTCCATTTCTGCTATAAACTTAAAGCGAAAAATGATTTAGAGCTCAGAAGAAATGAAGCATGTTTATTTTGCTATAAAAACCATAAATGAGTTGTCTGGGGTGTGTAAAATGTGTTTTACTGTCCTTTTTATACCATGATGAGCAGGTCTTTGCAAGCAGTAAGCAGAGCAAAGAGGCCTGTCAAGTGGGATGGAGTGGTCTCTGCCTTGGTCCTCCTCCAAAGGCTTCTTGTCGGGCTGATTAAATACAAAAAGAGATAGCAGATGACTCACACTTGGACGTGCCACTTGGGCCCTGGGGGTGATTCAATTAAAGTACAAAGCAAGTGGGCCAACCCTTATGCTAACACATTTAAGCAGTTAGTCTTGGTGTAACGTTTCTACTTTAAAAGTAATGAAAACAGTGGCAATCGAATATCAGGGCCAGACTACTCTGTGCTGTGGTCGTGGCACTAAGTGCTGTTTGAAGTCCTTGCTCTGAGATTTACTGTTGGAGTTGTGCCTCCGTTACTAAACCTGTCATAATCAATAGCCAGATAGGGAGGATATCGGCATCTCTACAAATCCTTTGTCTTGAAATATTACGGAGCACTACGGTGTTGGTTTGAGAGGAAAATTATACGCGCAGAGTACCTTTTCCTCGTGGCAGCGTGGCTGCATTAATGGAGTATGTGTTATGAAAGGGGGGATTCTAATTACTGTAATTTTATTGCTGCAATAATCTATCAGACTTATGTTCTGTAGAAAATACTGCGCTTTATGCAATAAATGTAATATTGTACGGATCCAGTGAATTAAACTAGGGTCATTCTTCCCGAATAGGTCATCTTTAGTCACAGAATGAAGCAGTACATAGCTTATTGCGTATCTCAGCATTTCCTAAATACATATTGTTTAATAGTGTTGGCATCTCCGCTGGGACAAATATATACCTCGTAGGACACAGCTTTTCGACCCATAATTACTGAACCCAGTTAAATAAGCTAGTAGTAGGTAGAACTCTGTCGCTTATTTCATGTCTGAGTATTCCCCTGAATAAATACTGTACAGCTTAATAAAATTTTTATGACAAATAGTGCACAACAATATTTTTTGCTTTTCAGGATATAGTTGACAAGTACACAGCACTGACTGCTGCTCTGACCATATGAACAAATTTGTGGGCCCTGGCCTAAGGCCTCAGTGTGAATTTATGTGAAAGTTGGAGCATTTCACTTTGGTTACATTAGGCAGCACTTGCACGTGTGTACATGTGCATGAAAGTCATTTCTACTCTCCTAGGGGGTTAATTGAGGTACCCTTAAAAAAAAGTGCTGGCATCTCGGCTTATTAAACATGTTTCACAGCTTCTGCATGGTTAACATACTTTGGCAGCTTGTTCCCAGTGTAAATTGATGTAAAAACTCTAAAAGCTTTTGGGCATCAATCTAGGAAAAATATAAACGCTGTATGTCAAAGCTCTGGCATTCCATTAAAAACAACTTTATATTAATATCACAGGGGGAGAAATAGCTCTGACCGAAAGCTGGCCACAAAGGCTTGTCAGCACGAATGAATTAAGATCTTTGTTCTCCTGGGTAGTTTCCTCTATTCCACACACACTACTCCCATTGTTGTCTTTGACATCATAGTTTCACCTGGTGTCACCAACTGGCAAGCCATATACAATGAGGAGAGATGTTTGTCTGCACAGGTCCACAGAGGAGCTACCATTCCCACAGTTAAATGGTAGCTGGACAGGTGAATTGTTATAGGTATTGAGTGCAAAATGTTCCTGGGACTAGTCTACTATGAATTGCAGTAATACTTGGGAAACTTGGATATTTGGATGCACCAACCTTGTCTGCCACCGTGGATAAAGGCATCAGCAAAAGTTTAATAATAATAATAATAATAATAATAATAATAATAATAATAATAATAATACCTGGAGGTATGTCATTCAGGCCCAGCAGGTTATACAGTTTACCTTAGATGAAATAATTCCTTATTTAAACAGCATCTACCTGTAACACTTGCAACCGGAAGCAGACGAGTGCAGGTACAAGTTGTCGGATTGTTTATTGCTGAGGGAAGTTCCAAAGTCATGGTTGCGGGACAGGCAAGGGTCAAAACCAGTAAATAGTGTAACACAGGCGACGTAGCAAACAAGGATGAGATGAACTCGGTGGTCAGACGAAGGCAAGGATCGACCATGGGAATGGCTAGTAATAGAATCACTCGGTGCACTCTGACAGGTCATGGGCGATACTTCGCACCGGCTTGTTGGGGAACACAGGTTTATATACTCTATGAGGAAACAAGAAGCAGGTGCCGGCGATCATGGAACCGGGCGGAGTAGCAGGCGGAGCGGGGGGCATGACACTACCATTGTTATATGCAAGAAATCTCTAGGGGATTCTGGGTAACAGATTGTAGACAGGTGCAAGTGGAGCAGGGTCCTGACACCTGCAAAATCCTGTAGAAATTCGTAGTTCACAGTGTGGGGTCTTTCAAAGGGATAAGTTCACCTCTCATTAATGGTGTAACTAAAAGTAGAGCCGAAAGTCACTGCCATTTAGACAAGGGAAAGTACTAGAGGTCGCAGGAAGCAGCGTAACCCCAGCACGGTCACTTCTCCAGCAGATTTTTTCTTCATATCTAGGGCCCATTTTCCATTTTGTTTTGTTTTTGCAGTTAATTTTTGGCTATGACTAGCATGGCCTCTCAGATGGTACCATCAGCTACAGCTGGTCCCCAGCACTGCTTGGCACTAGGTTACATGTTTTCGTGGAGGGTGAAGGATACTGAAGACATTTCCTCTAAAGGAGATTCACTAATTTGTCCCTAGCTAAAAGAGTCTGGAGATGAGACTGCAAAGAAATTTCCAGACCACATTGCAAGAAGTAGCAGCTATCGCAATCCAGAGGACAGACTGGCCACCTTATACCAAATACGACCGACATTTGGTGTCACACCTGACTTGAGGAATGGCCATTTTCTCAGTACCTTTAAAGCTGAATCTCTATTGGTCTGTTTGTTTGTTTGTTTGTTTGTTCTTGCACGACTTTTGTTTTTCCAGCCACAGTCAACATTTGGCACACGGATACTTCTCACACTAAGTGCATAGTCACACTTTGCATAGTCAAGCTCATTAAATTCCAAAACAGCTGCTTAGTAATTTCAAAAACTGAAAATTTGGTCTCTGAAAAAGCTTGGAAAAGTGGAAGTAGTGATGTTACACACAGCATGTAACAACGTCTCATAGTGACAGTATGTACATGACCCTGGTAGATGTTCTCACTCCATGCACACACAGACACACTTTCTCACACAGATAAGAGCATTTGATGATAGGTATTTTGTTTTGTACACGTCGCTACGGCAGGTGTGCATGTTACTGTGAATGCCGTCTGTGTGTACTCCCAGGAGACACTACCTGTTATATGTGGGCCGATACACCCACAAACACACAACACCACACACGTTATTGACGTGCAGTAAATGCAACAAGTTTAAAGGTAGAAACGTTTGGTGATACATGATTTTTTATTACTGTTTGCACATCACAACACCCAGTGCGTATTGCTCTCTGTCGCATCCACATGTTGGACCTTCTCAGAAGAGCGCACTCTACATGGACAAGTGCTAAAATGAACCAGTTTAAGGCCCAAAACATCTACAATGGGCTTCTAGCTGGAAAACACTGATATATTTAAGCAACTATATGCCGAAGATAACATATACATCACGATGTTCTTTGTTTTCTATGCAGGAACAGAGGCACAGAATGATGAGAGGGAGTGGTAATGGGGGGGTGGGAGGGGGGGTGCTATCAGACGCTTGGAGTGAAGAACCAAACTGGCAAGCGGGCGAATAGACAGGGGTGTGTGTTGGAGGAAGGAATTGTTAGAGGAAGGAACTGAAGTGGCGACAGAGACCGGTGACTGGGGAGTGGCGGTTTCAGACGTGGGAAGACATGTTAAAACATACCATGATGCTAAGCACCAACAGGAACCTGTCGCTGTAATATGTGCACAAATAAAAGTAATTTATAGAATCTGTACAAAGTGACACAAGGGTAATAAACTCTGGTGACATTTGTGTTTTTTTTTTAACTTTTTTCCTTTCCACTTGATTACAACCGGCATGGATATCGCTGTCTCTGATGCCCACCTGTTTGAGGGCACAAACAATATTTATGCATTAAATGCAATCACTTAAACTAGGGTGATATAGAGTATAATGTGTTTTTACTTTTTTACTTTTCCACCCTTCTGCCCTCGGAACCAGGTGACACTGAGTAATAGCTAGTTCATTAAAAGTTTCGATGTATTTGCCCCCTTTCCAGTTTCATCAGCTCCTCACTTCTAGTTGAATATGAATGGAGCTGGAGGGAGAAAAAAGTGACACCAGTTTTGTTTTTGTGTTTCCGTGGTGTGAATGTGCAGTCACAGGTGTTAAAAAAGTAATTGTCCCTTCATAGTCAGTAATTGGTTGGGCCACGTTTAGCTGCAGTGACTGAAACGAAACAGTTCTTCTTGTTGCTGCTACTATATTGCTCTGAAATGTGAACTATGGGAAAATGTGTGCAAATGTTGGGAAAAATAGTGGTGGGAGGTCAAAAAAGAATTCAAATGAAAAAATAGAGAAGGCTGAAGCAAGAAGCTCCTGTGGTTTAGGACGGGGTCTGAGATCTACAATGTAGTCCACAAAGGGAGCTGCCCAGTGCTGAAGCAGATACCCGGTGAGGTTCTACGGTACATGAGGGGGCTTAACAATATCAACGAATAGAGCTCTTCTCTGGACTGTACAATATGATCAAATGATTTGGCAGTATAAACGTACACGGTGACTACATTCTGAACACAGTGTGATGGACCCACTCCAAACCCGACGCATTCAAAATCCTTGTGCAGACACTGCCACCCAAGTTTGCCAGAGAAACAAAATCTTGAATGACCAAGGTGATAAGTGTGTATTGATGCAAGCTGTGTCTACCTATTTTTTTTATTTCAGCTGTGCAGCAGCAAAATGATAAATTCTGTGCTGAACTGTGACTCCCCCTCCCCATTTTTTTGGTTTCTCTCTTACTGCTTGCCTTGCATGATGGTGGCCTCCCTCAGACCATGACAGTGTGATCCATCCAGCATCGCCAAGGCTTTTAATATAAAGAAACACAATCAATTCAGACTGTTTTTCTCTTTGCACAAGAAGGCCATTGGGAACAGGTTACGTAGATCCAAAATAATACAGCGGATGACAGAGGCAGGAGTCGAGGGAATCTTAATTAGGTCCTTGTCCTGAAGCAGCGTGAAGCCAGAGAGCAGAAACATCAATCTTTTTCCTGCCAGTCATTTCTTTTTCTACTGCATGTATAGAGTGGAGAAATCCTTAATCTTATAACTGCCCAACAAATATTATCACATGAACACACGTACACATTTATTCACATGCACACATATATATATACCCAGTTCTTTGCCTTCAGCCTTTTTGTGCCTGTGTAAGTCTGTTGGGTGAGATTGTGTGGCACATGGGGGCAGAGTACTTAGAGCTGTTGTTTGGTTAGAGATTCAAATTGAATCTGGCCTCCTGCTATAAAATTACCCGGCTGTGTGAAAGAGTAAATCACTCTAAGTAGCTGAGCACTGTCAGTTGTTTCCATAAAAGGGTCATCTAAATCAAATAATTGATAATTATAATTATGATAACAATAATAATAATAATACTAATAATAGGTCTGTTTATGAGTTTCTCCACATTGGAGAAGCTAAAGCATATGTATCATGTGTGCATGTTTATGTTTGTTTCTGTGATTTCACCCTCATCCTCCATGATGAGGGCAGAAATATGGTATCCAAACTATATTTGAGTTTTCGCTATAATGGCTCCTGAAAGTTAATACCTATATATCCGTATAGCTTTTTCTATAATGAATTTTTATCCAAGATTATCTATAACTAAAAAAATTAAAATGTGACTAAAAAAATGTTAAAAATAAAAAAATACTGTACAGTACCATTCAGTGAACTGTGATGAAACGTAACACTGTGTGTGTTTTGTATTGTTACAAATGTACTGTGTTAGAAATGCATGCGCCTGAAGTGGTCTGTTTATCAGCTGTTTCCGCACTTCCTTGTTAGTCGCGTGCTCACTTTGTCTGACCGCGTTTGCCGTGTTTGCATTGAAGATGCATAATTCAGCCGATCTGTCCTCAGAGGAAGAGGAAGAAGAGGAGGAGAAGTCCTGTGCTGGGCAAAATCTTTAAAAGAAGTTTTAAAGGATTCAACCGCAGTGACGTCACTAATGATGGAGCACGATAGTGACACGATCAGGAGCCATACTTTCAACAACACAACTAAAGATGGTTATAAAGAGATTTACTCGAGAAAATTGCTTGAAACCAAAGTTTTGTCTTCCCACATCTGCCCTTCCACCACCTCTCTGGTAGAATAAAGTGATGTAGTTGCCTCCCTCCACCCAGCAAACCTCACAAGCCTCAGTTCATTCTGTGACGCCCAGGAAAAGTTGTTATCCTTGTTTGTTTAAATTATCTGCAATGTTTTCAGTTTCATTTTAGGTTCAAGTTTCATTTTGTGAACAAATTTATTCCATTATTAAGCTTATTATTATTGTTCTGTTCTATTATTATTTTATTAAATGTTTTTTTTAAACGTGGGTGGCAGCACTAACATGCGAAATGTCCTATATTGTATAAGTTGTGCCACACGTTATAAACATGTAAAATTAATAACAATAGTAAGTATTTTCTAATTAGGAAACTGGTGTTTACAGTGTTTTTCAGGTTGTAGTCATGGGTTGATAGATATATTGGTGTTTTCTGATGGGCTGGGAGCGCATTATTACTTCACCCTGTTTAGAAAAAGAAAATAAGCACTTGGTATCGGAACAATTCGGTATCCGTCAGGGACGCATTAGATTCAGATGCTGAGGGATTGCTGTATTTTTTAAGTAGACTTACAGACAGTGAGATCGTATGCTGGAAAGCAGCAGCAGAACGGGGAGCGAGATAAGGCCCAGAAACAGCCCTGCATGTGAGCAAAGCTATCTGATCTTATAAAGGCATAAACTATAGAACCTGTAAGGACAGAATACATTAACAATGTTCATTATAACAGAATAGAGGGTAGTTAATATTAATGTCAACCGTCATTTGATTGTTCAACTAGAAAGAGGATTGCATTTTAGCTGCGGCAGTTATGCAGTGTATGGCTCAATGTTTAAAGCCGAGTTAAAGAGTTCTAAGTTATGTAAGTACCAGTTGGTTTGTCTCTCCAGGTTTTCTGCAGCAATTCCTACAGATCCGTTTCTTTGCATTCGCTGTCCAGGTTGCCCCGCATAATTTTTGGCTGGGTTTTTGGCTGGGACTGTATGTTATATTGTTGTACAAGAAACATAAATAGGAGATGTTCTCAGTCATAAGGTAGATCGATAGATAGATAGATCGACTTTTTGTTGTTCTTATGTAAAAAGGTCGCACTAATGCTTAGCTTTTCCCAGCTTTTCATGTTTCACAAGAATTACACAGGCACTAAGTTGGCTGGCCTGCAGAGATTTTTTTTTTTTTCAACATAACTGAATATGATGCAAATTATCCCACCCTGCAAAAATATCCATCACAAAAAGGAACAGTAATCTTCTGTAGTCACTTACAGCCTGTTTTCCCCCTATGAGAGCCTCTGCCCGGGCCCGGACCACCAGCGCAGAGCTTGTCGAGTATCCTCTTAAACACTGAAGACTAAAAGCACATACACCGTATGTGTTCTGATTTATTAATGTGCCAATTTGCACCCTTGAATGAACCAACTAACTTAGAGAACATCAGGACTTGTAGGGCCACAAACTGAGAGTATTACCTTGCAACAAACACACTACATTTTAATGTGACATGGCCCTTTATTAAATATAAAAAAACAAAATTGCTTCTGAGAATAAGACGTCTGTCCTCTTACGCCGCCTATTACCATGAGCGGAATAACGGAAGCCTAAGCATGAAAAGTGCTGGAATTACAAACTAGTGCAAAAAGTAGGCCACAAATCTGAGAAGTGCAGATTACCATATGCCGTGTCATTAATCAACATGTCCCCCATTGAGTCCCACCAGAGAAAACAATGAATAAGAACATGTTTCTTTAAAATTATTCTATTAATCAAGCAGCCGAACGGAGATACCTAAGGACCGACTTCCAGACTTTTAGTTCATTTTGTTGTGCCGCGTAAAAGTCTGCGCAGATCAATTACCTCGGATCCCGAGCAGTGGATCATCCATTAAAGCCGAGGCCGGACGCGCCGAAGTCGTTGTTTTTAATTTCAAAGTTAATTATTCTCAGCGAGCCAAAATTAGGGACGTAATTGTCCGCAGAATGCAGCAGGGATGGACACGGGACGTGCTGCCTGCTGCCTGCTTCCGACGCCATTTAGCGAGATGTAATGAGCGATGGCGACTGAACAGTCAGCCTGTGCCTGTGACCACTTTGTGAGTCACACAAAAATAAAATGGTAATAAATAAATAAATAAACGGATAAATAAAGAAATAACCTTAGCGTTCTTGCGAAGTCAATCCATTTCGAGTCATTTGAGCATGAAGATGGGATGCCTTTCTCCCTTTTTACCTTTTTTTTTTCCTCTTCGCCGAATGTGACATTAAAGCTGTTTTAAATCCAAGGCAGGCGGAAAAATGTCAGGGGAGGGGGGGGAGGACGTTGTGCCATAAATGATGGCAATGCTCTGAGTCTTAATGACAGGGTATTGTCTTCTGAAAGATATCTGCCACTGTGTTCCCCAAGCATCCAACACCCCCCCCTTTTATTCCCAAGCCCTCTTATTAACGCATCACAAAATGGAGATTACTGTGCACATGGTGAGAAGAACAAAAGGAGATTTACACCAAAAAATTAAATAAAATAAAATAAAACAAAATATGTATCATTGGGCTGGGTGGAAGTGAAGGGAAAGGTTCTACAAATTCATCACTGCAGATGATGCCAATTTTATTTAAAGGTTTTGCCTTTCCTTTTTCCTCAATTTAGTAATGGCCACTGGATCCATGGAGACACTGAGGATCCGTTAAAACACAAAAAACATCTCTGTCCATCCTGCCCTGCTGGTTTGCCAAACGCAACTGCTTATGGGAAAACTGGTGTTTTGGGTACACCTGGAAAGGCAGTGAAAAAAAAACATTCAAATGAATCACCTACTTCTTCCTGCACTATGTTCCTTGTGTATAATGATAAAGACAGGAATGAGGTTAATATCAAAACAAGAGAAATTAAGAAAATTAAGCATTGTTATTATTTTTTTTGTATTACGTGCCGACCGCAGATGATGTGCACACAGAAAAGAATATTTGATTTTTTTCAGGTGAGTTTTCAATTTCTCTGCAAGTGATTGTAACTCTGCGGTTCAAGTATATATATTTTTTTCAGAAGGCCTTTCGAAGTCATGAGCAAGCTATTTTCCTGATACAGAAGAAGAGATTATGTGGAGGGGAATTGAGAGCAGTTCTCTAACCTTCATAAGCTTCTGATGAAACTGTATTAGTGGCAAATCGTGCTGTAAAGATGAAAGATCTATAGCTTCTTTAAACTCGGCTCGATCAGCGAAGGTCCAAGACAGAGAAAACCACTAAATGTTTCATCAGATATATGACAAAAAACCTTTCTGTTTCAGATGCCATATCCAAATAAGTCACATATGGCTGAGCATATGCCCGAAGAGCTGAAGAAGGGATAAAGTACTTACAAAGTTCAAACATCATCATCAAAAGTGTTTGAGAGACTTGTGAAAAGCTGAATCTGGCATATGGGACAGATAAATGCAGGGAAAGAAGTAGGCGAAAACCGCCATGGTCACTACGTTGAAGATGATGTCAAAACATTTGCTGCTCAACATCATTCAGATGTTTTTGGAGTGGTGCAACGTATACACACATCCATATATGCACACTATACATGAATACCTTCAAAGGAAATTCCACAGCAAATGCAAATGGCATCCACACTGCCCCCAACGCCCTTGATTCACTCCCCCGTGATCTCATGACAAGCCTCTAAATGATTCACATTCACGTTTTGATCTGTCAAACGTGCCGTGTTCTCATTTTCATGGTTTGGCACCGTTTTACCAAATGTGGGATGGAAACCATTTTCAGTCAGAAGCTGAGATTTAGTCTATACTGATATTAGTCAGTCAGTCAGGCCCTGTTCTGTGCTCATGGCTGAATTGTTGCCTGGTTCTCTCAGTCACAGCGATTCCCTTCATTGCAGCTCACTATCTCCACCAGCTGTGGGTTTAAAAGCAGAGAGAACCGGTGGTTCTGTCCTTGTCTGGCACTTGTCGGGCATCTTGGGGTGTCTCTGTAGATTTGAGAACTAAGTTCTTGTTCATCCCATCATGCTGTTTGCAAAACCTGCTCTGGTAGTCCATTGAACCCTTCCAGATAAGAGTGTCTGGTAAAAGAATATTTGTAAATGTCTCAACAGCGAGCAGACGTTCACACACCTACCTATATAACAAAATGATGCCACATAGATACAGTCACAACAACTTCGTTTGAACAAGATGCTCAGGTTTTACTGCTGCATCATTCTCAGCAAACAAGAAACAAAAACGATCTGAATTTTGTGAGGTCTAATGAATTTTATGCACTTCATGCACTGAAAAAAATGTGGAAAATGTGATACACGAGGCACATATGGAGAAATGCATAATTAACTTCTTCAGAGAAAAGCAATTACTTATTTGCCGACGTGCTCGACTTCCAATAAAAAATGAACGTTTGATTTTAGGAGCACCAGTGGTTCTGTTGGTGAGACTGGGTTTCTGTATGATGGTTATGATGTTAGATGGGCAGTCACGAAGTCCATACGCTTGTGATGCAGCAGCGAAGAACATGTCTGGAAACTTACACTCACAGACAAACACAGACTCACCCAAGCACATGCGTACACGTAAAATCAATGTAAAACATGGTGCATTTCCTCCCTGTTTCAGCAAGGAACATTAAATGGTCTCTGATAGATTTCTACATGGTTTTCAGCAAAAGAGAAGGAAAACTGTTTTGTCCGTATTAAGCACTGGCAAAAGATCCACTTACCTAGGCGTTAATACTGAGTGACCAGGGGTTTTTACATCTTTGATAGGTTCGATCCAAACTGTGCAGTTCACTTCGTTTTCCCAGAAAAAAAAGTATTTTTGCTACCTTTCATTTAATTTCACAAATAAATGCAAGGTTATGGAAATATGTATGAAACACTGTCTTTAAAAAAAATTGCAATACCGAATTGGTTTCTGTTTAGCCACGATGAGTTTTCTTTATCACGCCTTATACAACTGGCACATAATTCATTACAATCTTGACACAGCCTTTCGGGATATAACTCAAATGATGCTTCATTAAATTATAATTGTCGACCAGTTTCCTGCAGTTTCTTATCTGTAAAAATGTACTCTTATTTGCACAGTAAATTGCCAATATCTGTAATATTAAGCAGTCTTGAATATTTGTAAACTAATATGGTAAATCCTACTTTTAACCCACTGATAGATGAACTATGAAAGAAAGGGCCGTGTACTACTACTACTACTACTACTACTACTAATAATAATAATAATAATAATAACAATCATTTATTTATTTATCTGTTTATTTATTTTTTACTTTTTACATTTTCTCAGAACTAAAATTTGGTCATAAAACGTTTTCCTCATGTAGCAGATAGGTGCTACATTTGGTTTTGAAACCAGATGACATGGCAGTAAATGCACAGTCCATCTATGTATGATATGTGGTTCTTGTTGAGTACAGTGGCCACATTCAGTGCAATTCTTGTCACCTCCAGCAGTAAGCGTGTGTGTTTTATTTGTCTTTCAGAAGCACTATCTACCCCACCACCTGCTCAGTCATGATTCCACCGGGTGCCAAAAGTTCAACTTCCCCCAAGCTGCAATGTTCGGATTTCTTCTGCCTGCAGATAAAGAGGAGCTTCTATAAGCAAAAGTTGCCAGGTCTCTTATTTTGGGTGTTAAAATGTATGTATGTGTGAGAATCTGAGATCTGAGGGGCAATTTTTTGTCCAAATTTAAGAACAAGGTTCTGTAGCCTAGATTTAATCAGAGCTTTGCTGACAAGTACAACAAAACAGCTTTCAGTTCCATTGCAGTGGAAGGGTAAGAATAACGTTCACTTGAGCGTAAAACATGTTTTTGAGATAGCCAGACTGCAAGTAGGTCACAGCAGGAAAACTTCATTCCAAACTTAAATTAAATAAAAGTTTTCTTTTCTTTTTTTTTTTAAATGACAACTGTATACTGCCAATGTTATGCCCAATACCATATTCGCTTCAGCACAGGTTGTTTCTCATGAAGACACCACAGTTGGTTATGTTCCTGCAGCTGCTCCACAATAACGTCATTCTGTATATTTATTTTGTGTATATCCCAGTTGTTATAGTTTCTTTCTAATGTTTATATGTAATTGCAGTATATTTTATCACAATGTTTTGTTTTATACGTTTTATAAATTTTTGTGAAAGCTCAAGGCCATTGCAGCACATGCCATAAAGTGACAGGGTTAGACACGTTTAAGACTTTATATGCGATGACAGCAGAGGAATGCGACACACACACACATAAGCACACACTACAGGCAATTTTGAGTCACCAGTTGAGCGGACACATACAGTACTGTGCAAAAGTGTTAGGGATGCAACTTCAGTGTGTGTTGAGAAGTACAGGTAGGCTCTTATCTACCATCAGGGAGGTTTCTCATTGGTCCCAAATTCAATCTGCAGCCTGAGAATGACCTCAAACACCCAATCTCAGTCATACACAACTATCTTGAGCAAAATGAAGGAATCCTGCAACAGATGGTCTGGTCCCCACAGAGCCCTGGTCTCAACATGATCGAGTCAGTCTGGGAGGACATGCAGAGACAGTCAAAAAGTGTGCAGAAGAACTAATGTTTGGAGGAACCTGCCAACCTCTACCTTAAACCACATGCAAGTTTGAATAAGAGAACTGATGGTGTTTTAAAGGCAAAGGGTGGTCCCACCAAATATTGATCTGACGGGTTTTTTTTTGTCTACTGCACTTTTTAGAAGGTTTATTGATTAATAAGTATTCATGGCATTATTTTTGGAGCAATTCTTGCTTTATAGCATTTTTCCCACAAGTGCCTAAGACTTTTGCCGCTGGAGAAAAGTCGCATGTTTGCGTGTGTGCAGTGTAATAGGTGTGAAAGGGCTGAACAAGCACAGTTAGACAGACAGACAGGACTATGAAGAGATTAATAAAGAGAACTGTCTTGTTATGTCGTGTTATGATAACTAACATTTACTACTAAAGCGATTGTATCCGTTTTAATGGAATTTGGTGATATAGTAATATAAATGGGTATCACTAGTGGGGCTGGAGAATATATAAAAACATATATCATTGAAAGTAATGGTAAATTCACCTATGAGTTATGAGAGCTCCAGTTACAAAAGGTTTTGCAGGAACATATTACCTCCATAAGGCAGAGGAAGACTGTAATGATAACGTGTGGAAACTAAGACAGCTGCGCTGAACCTGCTCGGCATTGTGTGTATTACCTCACGTTGGCCCAGTAGAAGTCGCTGCGGATAAAAGTCCGCATGTTAAAGTAAGCGAGCGGGTAAGTCCAAGAATAACAACGAAAAAAATTCTGATGGCCGACACCTAAGCAGCAAGATGTGTCTGCAAACTCTTTGAACCTCAGAATCGCCTCATACACCTTAGCTCATAGAAACCACTTGAAAACCCTTTAAATAGATGATTTTTGGTTCACTTTATAATGATCAGAATCCCGTTGTCTACGGCACTGAATTATTGTTATTTAAAAGGTGCATAATGGAAAGTCCGACACCGATAAATCCGAAGCAGGTTATCACTTTTATCAGAAATATGTTATCTGTACGTTTTGATCTATCAAACTAACAAACTCATGCTTAACCAAAGGTTTATTCCACCGCTATCCTATACTAGGAAATACGTGGAAATCCGTTGTGACGTAACACTACACTGACTACATTGTTTTGGAGACTTTCTAACTGCTCAACAAATGGAAAAGTTTTGACATTCATGACATTTGGCTGAGTTAGGAAGCCCACTGAAGCACACAAGAGCCTAGGAAGACCTACACCCAAGGTGTCACCTACACCAGGCCTCCTTTGGATCCATCTTTAGTCGGAAGAGTTTTTCTAGCAGGCTATTATAATTTTGCACATACAGAGCAAGGACGATAATGTTTCTATTTTCCCCTTTGAAACAATTTGCTTGAAAGGTTTTCCTGGGGAAAACAAATGGCAACACTTACCTAGAAGTGACCACCAAAATTATTGGTCTCTCAGAGCGCATATCAGTCAGGTTCGCTGTGGGGATGGGATGATGACACAGCCAACAATCTGTGGTTTATTTTTGTCCCTCCTCTGTGCTTCAATTTAAATAAGAAAGTGCACGGCAGTTGTTACTTGCATTGTTTTACGCTGCATTGAAGCACAAGCTTTTCACTGAGCATTGTGTTTCAGGAAATACGTTTTGACTAGAAATGCTCAACTTCGGTTCTGATTTCCCCCACCTCTGTAGCGCTTTTTTTCAGTGTCTCTGAAGTGCAACAGCAATTTTTGGTCTTCATAAAAGATTTATGGTTTTTTTTATTTTCGCCGAGATGAAAAGAGGGCCCTTGGAAAACTCAGCTGGTTCCAGATCACTCCAGCAAAGTCCCCTTTAGCCCACCCCCACCCCGACACCCTGCTGCTCCACATTTAAAGCAATACTTGACCTGACGTGGTTCAAGTAAACGTCAAGGAGGGCTGGGTGTCATGGGTAATCAAGACAAGTCCTCCCTAAGTGTCATGTTTTATGGAGATTTGATTTATGACCCATCAGAAAGACAGGAACTTTTTGACATTTTATGACAAAACATCTGGCATGGACTGTAAATGCGAAGTATTCCATCAAAAAGCCTGAGCTGTAGCAGAAGGCAGGCTCTGGCCTGCTTTAAAACGTGTTTAATTTACAAGAGAATCATTTACTGTAAGTGGCTGCCGCTCAGAATATCAACTTTAGTTCCAGGTTCATTTAACTTTATAAATTAAGCACTTATTGGAAAAACACGGCATGAAATTACACTTATTTAGCATTTGTGTGTTTCAGCTTTACTAACATTTCCATCTTATTTTATGTAATTAAAATCGTAACAACTGTAAAACGTGTATAAAGAACTATCATGCTAGTATTGCAATGATAACTAGAGGTATGAGGGTAAACAACATTTTTAAGCTGTTTCATTAGACTTTCTGGATGTTATGCAGCATAGGGACAGTTTCAAAAGTGTAGGCTTCACTAGCATGAGCGCAGTTTGAAGATCTGCACATTATCAGTGCTCTGCAATAATAGATCTGAAGGGAAAGAAGTGTTTTGTAAGGGTAAAAGGTAAGGGCCATCAGGTTACACATGACCCTGGGAGGCCGCTTGCATTGTTTTCACAGTAGGAGAGGTCTGCACAAAGTTCTCCACTTTTGTTTAATCAAATGTACAAAATTTCTGGCCCCCGCTTAAAACAGACCAAATCCGAGTTAGAACTAAGCCCGGAATATCAGAAATACTTGGGAAACCTTTAAATCTGGGCTTAACACTCATAAGTTTGAGAGGTTGCATGACCTGAGAGGGCGTTCTTCTGGCTCCGCTCAAGATTCCCGCAATGTTAGCATTTTGCTTCACTATACACAATTCATTTCAATTCAGTTCAATTCAGTTCAATTCATTTTTATAGATTCTTCTTCTCACACAGTGACTCGGAGTGCTGAACAGTAGATTAGGATAATGGAACCGAAAAAAGCTATAGATAAAGGGTAAATGTTGAGAGCCACTATAGAGGGTATAAGCGCAAAACAGTAAACCTCCCAGCAACTGAGGAGAGGAAAACAAAAAACTACCAACCAGGAGGTGAGGGAGAAAAATAAACCTCAAGGGGTCCAAGTGCTAGCGCTTGCTCACCCCTCCTGGGCTTCTTCACATAGAAAACAGTGCCGGTAGTATCAGTTAACAAAGGTTATACTACTAAGGCCTGCATAGGACAGTGAAGCTGAATCAAGTGATGCTGAGATGCAGGTGAACTGGTCACATCATCAAGGCAGGGGGTCCTCAGCTCCTAGTGACATGGCTTGATAGTCTCACCACTGGTCTCAGCTGGCCTCAGTTTTGGGGGTCAATAATCTGCACTGGTAGTTCAAAGAAATTCAAACAGAACACGTGGGGGTTAGTATCTAATGACATTAAAGACAACATAATTAAACAGTGTAGACAGGATGCAGAAATGAAGCAACAAGATGCAACATTACCTATGATGGAAATGCTAAGGAAAAGAGATGAGTTTGACGCAGTGATTTAAAATCTGACACAGAAGAGGGGTTTCTGGCATCACCAGGCAGACTATTCTAAAGCTTAGGTGTTCTGTAGCTAAAGGCACGTCCTCCTACTGTAATCTGACTGATCTCAGGTGCTTTAAGATAATCGGCATTTAATGATCGTAGGCAACACTGTGGAACATAAAAGTCAGTGATCTCACTAAGGTGCCAATAAGGACCAATGCCATGTATGACCTTATAAATTAAGAGTAAGAGTTTATAATCTACACTAATCTTAACAGGAGGGCAATGTAAGAACCGGTGTTACCTGGTCATACTTCCTGGATTGAGGGACAATTCTAGCAGCAGCGTCATTCTGTATTAACTGTAGTCTGGATACGGTCTGGTCCGGACAGCCTGATAGCAGAGCATTACAGTAATCGACCCTGCTATATTATGATGTATATGACATTATTATTATTATTATGATGTCTATTATGACAACTTGAAGAAGTTTGAAGAACTGTGCCCATGTCTTACCCCAAGAGTATCAAAGATTATCAAATTCACTCAAAGTTAAGCAAAGTAACTGAAGTAGGAGCCAAATCCGGTCACATAACTATGGACTCTTTAGACAACACAGAGGCAGGTGCATCAAGCCATTCAGTAGTTACACTAAATGAAGTCTATTTCCTGGATAAAAGATTGATGGAGGAGCATGGAAATCCAGCTGAAGATACTGGATGAGGTGAAATCAGAGCTATGGGAACCTCAATGCAGAGCTAAAGATAATTTTGACCTCCATGTCTGCCATAGAGGTAAGAGTTATGTGCTTAATGATGTGCATGGGTGGCTTTGACAAAAGGTTCACCCACACAGGGATGAGGTCCTGTTTCACTTAAGAGATGGCACAATCAATCATTTCTGTAAAACAGGAAGTGAAACATTATAAGGATAAAGTCAACAAGCTTGAAGTTTCAATGGAATAATTTGAGAACTGCTTGGCTCCCAGAGAACACTGAAGGAAAAACCTCCCACAAAGAATTTTTGTAAAACCAGCTCCCATTTTGGATGGATTTCCCAGCAGACTCCCCTCTGATCAAGATAGGTTCTGTTTATAGATACCTGGCTGGAGCTCCAGGGCTAAACACGTACCTGGGACAGTTTGTTTTTGGGTTTGATTTGTTTACTTTGCCGTTCTGTTCATTTTGTATTATTTTATTATTTTATCATTGTTACTTTTATTAATAGTTTCAGTTTTTTTTGCATTAGGTTAAACGTTTCAATTTGCATCACTTCAGCACTACTGAGACTGCTTTTAACGTTCTTAAAAAAAAGAGAAGCTAGTAGTTATCCGATTGCAAGAAACCCATCTTTGTCCTACAGAACATTTAAAACTTAAGAGGCTGGGTTGGCCAAGTTTATTTCTCCTCTTCCTTCAGCACCAGAGAAACAGCTATAGCTATTCTATTCAAGAAGAATGTCCCCTTTAATCCTGACTGTCAACAACAGGACCCAGAAGGCAGGTTAGGTCACGGGGGTTCCAGGACTGGCAGCTTGTGTGAACTCACCTGCTGAGGTTATTTACAGCGATTAAGTGCCATACATAACAAGTGGCTGAAGATTAGTGAACTTTTAGTGTACAGACAAATGGGGGACTTGGGAAATATGAAGAATGAAGGATTCAGTGGACTGGAAGACCAGGGAATGGACTAGAAAAACAAGGAGAAAGTTTCACACATAGGGAACATGGAGCTCAAGAGGGTGCAAACATAGGAAGACAAAGGGAGGGTAATTCGAAATACACTGGCTGGGGAGAACTCAGCTACTGTCAACATTCTGCAAAGTTTCAGTTCAAAGAGCTTCTTTTTAAAGTATAACTAATGACCCCGTTGCAGGCTGGTGTGTTGATGTTAGGGGTCAAAGAGCCCCTGCTGGTCAGCCAGGGAGCTGTTCCGAGGGAATGTGGCAGGTTTATTTTGATTTCTGGCTCTCGTTTTGGCCGGTGCTTAACAATCTTAAGTGTTTGTGCTCCAAATGCAGACCTACCTCAGTTTATGTCCTGCATGGTGCTACTATTTAGTGATTTAGCCATATCCAAAGGTTTTGGATACTTGGTGCGCAATTTTAACTGCACATTAGACACATTAGAGTAACGGCATATTGGACTGTTTCATATTCATCACTCTCCTAAACTGGGCAGATGTTAAGAAGTACCTGGGGGTTCCATGCAACCTTTCTGTCTGATCTCCTGTTGCTCTCAACCATGGTCTTCCCTCAAACAGTATTCAAACTGGACTCCAGAAATGGCTGTCTAAATGTTTAGCGGACAAGTCACATTTATTTTCACACCAAACAATGGTTAGCTTTTAACATTAAGAATTGAATTTGGCTTACCCGGTACAGGGTTCTTTAAATATCTGCAACTTCATCATTTTATTACAACCCCAGACAATTAGAAGAAACTTCAGACAAAATCAGCTGGAGCAGAAGAACTCTGTACTGTAGTTATGTGCCACACATAACTAACTGACTAACTCAGTCTCTCACTCAGTCATTTTAGTTAACTGCTTGTCCAAATTCAGGTTGTGGAGGCCAGAAACAGGGGGCAGAAGGTTAGTCTGGATAGACCTTCATACATTATAATTACCTGATGAAGCCTCTCTGCAGAGTTACTGTATTCCCAAAGTACCATTTGCTGCACAAATCGAAAATCAAATCACACAAAGTCATTCTCACTGATATTTGCTTTTCGAGACGCTTCTACTCTGTTACATCCCCTGGTGTGTCCATTTTGTTTTTTTTTTCTCCTGTATTTACTCCCCCCCACAGTTATGAATGGACAACACATTCCATCATTCACTGTCGACCCAAGGAATTTGCACACAATTGGCTGGGGAAAGAGAGGTGGGATTCTCCAAGAAGACATAAGCACTTCTTGGGTGAAACCGGGGCGTAATATCCTATCCTCGAAAAGCCTTTTTCCTTTTCCTTGTCCTTTTGGTCTTTTGCCTGTTTGCCATCTTTGCCGTAGTTTTTTGCTCTTTTTGTTTGACGGCTGCTGATGTACGGCCTGTTTGTGTGTTTTGTAGTCAGTATAGGCTGCAAAACACCTTGTTTTTGGTTTTGGACTTTGGTAGTTGTTTCAGTGTTACATTAGTTCGGTTTCTTTTTATTTGATTTATTCGCCACTTTTGTGCTTTGCATTTGCACTGCAAATTATATCACTGCTAAAACAGATGCACTTGTTTTGTTACACGCTACTTGTTGCCCCGTCAATTCACCCACAAATAAGTTGATGTTGACAGTTTATCTTACAGCCCACCATGCCCCTAGACAGCCTCGGGATCATTACAGTGCATTTTATCACTTCCGGTTTTAAGTTTTTTTGGGGGTTTTCAACTTTTAGTACTTTCTTTGAAGCTTTTTTTTTGCTTTAGGGTGCATTATTACAGATGATAAAGAATCATGAGATCTCCAGAGCTGATAGTGTGCGTGTTGCCTATGAGACAAGAGATCTGCTGGAAAATGTGTGCATTCTGAACTGAAATTTCTGTTTTCATAAAAGCGTTCACTACGAGACCTGTACTCAAGAAAGCAGCTGTTATTATTGGCCTTATTATATATCTCATCATTTAACTAAATGTGCCCTTTCACTGCCATCACATTTGCCATGTTTTATTGATATGTATTAGACTGATGTTTCTCGAATAAAAAACACGGAGTATAATTAATGGGAGAAGTTGAAATGCGGGTGATATGAGGGACACTTACAAAAGTGGGACAATATAACAGCTTAAAAGTTTGAATAAATAGACAATAATATTTTACACTGCGAATAATGAAATATAGGCTTCTCGTGTTCAAAAGTTTGCTATGAGACACATTTTGAGGAACAGATTAGATTCTGCAATGAAGGATAGCTGTAAATCATCAAAGGCGAGGTCTTGGAAATGTTGTCACTTTTTATCATAACAGCACATTTCAGGAGTTAGATTGCTTTTTGCGTTTGGTGGCCTGTTCATTCAGGCTTGGAGTCCACTTTAAAGCTTCCATCTACTATTGAGGGAGGTTGTTGGGCACCCCTGCTGGGACTCTTTGACCAAGATAGAGTTGAAGGTGGGCTGGGTGGTGGGCTTATAAAAAAAGTGGGGTGCTGATATGCGTATGTAAGTGACTAGTGGCGGAGTGTGACCGGGGTTTGATCTAATACGTCCCTCACAAAATTTCATCTTTACAATTTTGTAAGAAGCCTATTTTCTATTTTCAAAACACACAACACTGTTGTGCACAGTCCTGTGGATGGGTAGGAGAGCACTGACACATCTCAAGAAGTCCACTGGGCACGAGGCATTTGAGATGTACGGTATATGTGTGCACTTCTTCCATAGCATCAACCCCAGGGGCATGGCTTACTCTGCAAGTGAATCACAATGAAGAATGTGAGACGCACAAGTCATGTTCAAACTAGCAGACTCCAATGTCCGAGTGGGGGTTTGGGGCCCCAGAGCAAGAGCCCGTCCAGGCCAATATGGAACATTTCTGCAACACTGCTACGACATTTTTCTACTGTTCTGTTATCATGAGGACATTATACAAACCTAATGGACTGTCTGATCTTCATTTTTGGATGATAAATAACTGAAATTGGGCCACTTCTCTAAAGAGAAAGTATCACTAAAGCATTACAAGCAGAGTAAATGAAAGAAACATTTTTGACTATAAATGCCCTTGAGGAGAGGGTAATTACCCCTGATCTCTGGCTATTCCTTGAAGTCTGGTTCATTGTGATAAACAGCCAAAAACCCTTCAGTACTGCCAAACGTAAAATTAAATTTTTACAGTATAGCAGAAGGAAAAAGCAGAGAAATGAACATTTGTGCACAAAAATCACACGTCTGCGTTTGCACGAGATGCTTATTCTATTTGATCCTGTCAGCACAGCAAAACATACCCTCTGATGTCAGGAACAATCGCACTTTGTCCATCATAGATGCCGTGGGCATGCAGTCAACCAGAGGAGCTCACCAGGGCACTACGAGAAGGGCAGGGCTGCTCTTTAACCTGTGGTTGGCCCTGTGGACACAGGAGTGCAGAAGTTTCTCATGTTTCCTGATCACAACAATGAAAGAACCCCCAGCATTCAAAACTGGTGAAACTATCATGCACGATCATTAAATGTTTCTAGGAGTCATGGCTGCTGAGCAGGGAACTGCTGGAATGATCGCTGGTCCATCGCAGGGCAGCCTCACATTTGCTCATATGCAAAGACAAGTATCAGCCTAAAACAGGAAAGTCACCCTGAATGAAACGTGTTTGAAAGGATGTATGTACACATGTATTGGGAGTGTGTTATTATTCAAAAATTGATTTCACTTTTCACGGACATATAAAACCGAATGCTATGCCTGAGTCATTCAGAAACAATAGATGTTATTGATCTTAAGGCCATTTTGTGTTTTCCTTTGTAGTTTTTTTTTTAGTGGTGTAGATACTCCAGCTTAGATAGAGCAGGAGAACGCAGGGTGAATTATGCATTGAATGCTGGTTACAGTATTGCCCTTGAAAGTCACCAAACTGTCAAACATAGGGGCTGTTGTCCCCATATGAATTATTTTGCCTTTAATTCAGCTCTACTCTTACCATACGTCTTAGCGAGTTTCCGCTGAACTTCGACTGGCGAGAGGAGTAATGTAAATGTAAGTACGTAGGATGTTATCGAAAAGTCCTTGGAACTAACAGACCAACTGGGCAGACGCTACAGCAAATACCGTGTCTTGTTCAACTTATTAGGTATAATCAGAATTTCTGAGAGCCTGGAGAAGAGAAACTCGGTTTATTTTTTCATAATGGCCTTTTCACCAGGGTTTTTTCACAGTGCTTCATGTAAGATCAAGCACAAGACGTTTTGACCAAAATTCCTTGATGGGGAGATGTATGAGTGGCTTGGAAGTGCGGAGCCAATAGAGCAGTTTTAAGCTGCAAAGGAGAGTGATGAGAACAGAGGCATCTGTAGTAAATTACACTGACACGTTGGGGTTGGCCGTATTTTACATACGTACGATTTATTTTTTTTTTAATCCTTACAAATATGTGTTGGTCAGTTTTTGCTTTACTGTTTCCTTAATGCGTAACCTCTGAATGTCTTCTGACTACTTTCAGGGTACAGTGAATAAGAATAAATTATATAACACTACGTGTACAAATGAAGGAGTGGTGCACTGTCACAGGGCAGAGGTGGACAGAGGACAGAGTCAGAGTCAAATGAGTAGAATGAGTCTAAGGGAGGAGTCTACAGTCACACAGACCAGCTAGGACTGTGGAATGGAGGCATTGGAAGAGGACAGTGGTGCTCTGCAGACCATCCCTATAATATTTATAACACGCTTTGTTGTGGCAGTGACGGGTGAGGTGCTGAGGTGTGTGAATGTTGAAAAATGCATGAGGGGTCCCTTGCTGAGAGTGCCTTCAGATCCTTTGTTCCAAGTCTTAACATGGGGATTGGGGAGTCACAGAAAGTGGAGTCCCTGAAAGTTAATGCGGAGATTGACAAACACTTTCCTGCTTTCGTTGTGTCTACAACCGCTCCTAGATGTGTCAACATTTGAATTACAAACTTCTGCAAGCTCTTTCAATTCCCGCTCGCCAATTTTTTTCAGTCAGTGATTTGACTTGGGAACAATCGCTGAATTTGTTTGTGTTCCTACAAGGTGGCTGCATTGTGTGTTGTTGTTATTTACTGGTAAAAAGGCAAAGTACTCAGCTGTTGGCAAGAATAGAACCTTGTTGCCTTTCAGTTTTTTTTTTTAACTTCTTAATAAGTAAATTTGTGCATTATGCTCAAACATGGTAGCACCCAAGATGGCAGCTGCAGTGTTTTGGCATCTTTGACGGTGATTCTGTTTAGACTAATTCATGATGAAATAGGTATAGGATGGCAAAGTGAGTAGCATTGCTGCCTCACAGCACCTGGGCTGTTCATGTGCGGGTTAGAATCAAGCTCAGTCTGAGCTCAGTCCAAAGCCATGCATTTCAACTTAAATAGCCACTTCAAATTGCTTGCAATGTGTGTGTGTGTGTGTGTGTGTGGAAACTCTGGTGGCCTAGCCAAGATTTTTTTCATAGCCTAGCACCCACTTAGCCCAGGATAGGCTCCAGACCGTCGCATACCTGACCAAAATAAAGAGGTTAACCTTTAAGTCCATCCTGAGACTTTAAAAAAAATGGCTTTTATATTAAATGTGCAGCTATTATAAAATCTAGACTTTGTTGTTATTTTAGTCACTCAGTCCAGTCCGATCCTTTGCGACCTCATGGACTTCAGCGCTGCAGGCCTCTCTGTCAGCAACTTCTGTAAGCTCTCCCAACTCAATATTCCTTTACCGCAGTAATAATTTCTATCCATCTTAACTTCTGTCGCCGCCTACTCATTCTACCTTCGATCTTTCCCAGCACCGGAATTTTCGCCCATGAATCCTGCATTCACATTATGTGGCCAAAGTGTTTGAGCCTTAGTTATCAGACCCTTCAGTGAGAAAAAATGCAGCCTTGATTTTCACAATGAACAAATCCCACCTGTAATTCTCTGCTTTGGGGAGGCTATGCAGTCACTTCACTGCAAGGACTTTGTTAACTATTAAGTAATGCTTTAAAAGCATTCATTTGGGTGATTAAGCAAATGTGAAATTATTTGACAAAAGATTTTATAACTGCCTTTCTGTCCTGTTTTTCAGCCATCCGACTCTTGTCGCTGCGGTAACAAGTGATATTTCTAATGCATATCTAGTCCCATATTCTTTATTGGCCAGAGAAAACCTGTTTGTGAAACACCATATATAAGTCAGAGTGTGTACGTCAGGAAGAAACATACATTATTTTTTCCCCAACACATCAACCTGCTATGTACACTTTAAGCATAACATTTATGAGCCATGCTTATGACCTAAGTGGCATTCTGTACCATGGTTGCAAGTTTTCACAGTCGTCCTCTCTTTGCCCGTATTTCGTTCTGCTTTCGGGTGAGACAGTGTGTGTTTGCATGTGTGTGTCTGGGTATGTGTATGTGTCAGTGATGAACTATCATTCTGTAGGGGTCACTTGCCACCTTTTGTATCAGTCACAAATTCATGTGTATAAACTGCCATGTGATCTTCTTTCATTTAAAGGCTGGTTAAAAATCCTTTTCATACAAAGGACCTGCATTCTTTTGGGGGCTCAGTTCAGATCTTATTTTTCTCTTTTTTTGATTTGTCTATTATTACACAGTTCAGTTGTTGGGCACCTGATCTCTCTTGTGTTTTATGTTGCCCCTGTGCTCAGCAAGCGGTAGCGTGTGAGCAAAACCTCCTTCTGCGTGTATATTTACATGTTACTCATGTTCACTGCTGGATACTTCAGATTAGAAATTCTTGTTCAACACTTTTTCCAACAGTGCAACAGCAGGGTCTTTCCTGAGATTTGAATGAGTTTTGTTGACTGTTGCACATGCATAAAGGAGACATACTGTATCAAATGCAACTGCAAATCAAGCACAGTTTCTGAAGTTTTGCACAACAATCTTTTTGGAGGGCTTAAACCATTTGGCTATGGAGGTGGGCGTTGGAAGGAGGAAGGAACACATGGTTAAAATAAGAAATAAATAATCCCTTTGGGTAGAGGACAATGGCGGGGGTAAATAGCCTGTGCATGCATGGAGTCCACTTGTCAAGAAACAAATCCACTCGGAAGGGTCATCAAACCCAAAACACACCGTGGGAGTGGTAGGGGACACATGGGCTGCATGTTAGACATCACTGGAATATAACATGACAGCGGTGCCACCATGGAAGCAGCAGTTGTCATAGGCAGCTACCCTGCTGAACAAAAAAACCCACCTAAACCACATCATAAAAGTGCACACCGAAAAGTATATGTATGTACATTGGGGGAGATAGAAATGCACATCAGGAGGCCATAGAAAGGAACCAGGAAAATATTTATGTTTACATAATAAGCTGATCCCTTTATTGAGAGTTTACAGTTTTAATCCATTATTTTGCCATGGCTGAGTGAGGTGAACTACTTTACTCGAGGCAGTTCCGTTAAAGCAAAGTGTCTTGAAGCAGGTGGCATGTGTTGCAGTAGTACAGCTTGATGTTTGCCAACACCAGGGATTTTAAAAAATATATAAACTATTTATTTGCAACCTTTTTGGCAGTTAAAAAGACTGAACATGTGCAGTGTATAGTGATGGCTACCAACTTATTTGGTGGAAGGTGTTGTCATTGTTCTCTTTGCGATCCGTGCAGAAATTTCCACTTTATATGCACCAGCAAATATAAATTGGGCCTGATGACAGAACTAGCAATCAAAACACATCAGTATAACTGTAACGCTCCTGGAATAATACCTTGAAACTGTCAAATCCCAAAACCATTTTTGAGAGACGATGTAAAAAAAATGGCCACCTCGCTTTGGCTGCATGTTTCTCTGATAAATCTTTCAGGAATCGTTGCTGTTGTTTACCTTTTACCACCATATCTATGTTGATCTGTTTATTTTTTCCAGTCATAACAATATTGTAAGTCTCAGTTGAGGAGATTTATATCTACACTGGTCCATATGGTCACCACCTGACACTTGTCTTTGCTCCGTTATGTTTCTGCGGTGGTCCACTGCCTCCAGGGTCCCTCGGGGGCACGCAGTCATACCCTTTTGCCAAGATTTACCATATCTGACCCCTGCCGAGAGCTCTTTCCCACCCCTCCTTAATAACCATTGACAACACTGAGGACATATTGTCAGCTAATCCATGGTTGGCTGTCTGCTGCTTAGCAACAGGAAGATAAGTTTCACTTGTGGTCAATCTTTTTGAGTCTTTGCATTCTGCTCTCATCTCTCTCCTTCTCTTCATGTCTCTTGCTTTGTCTTGCACCTTCTCCTTATAATTTCTGCCAACAAGGCCTTGGGTGAGCATTAGGTGTCAGATGAAACCAAAAGGACGCCAAGATATTGGTGTAGGCCACTGTAAACAATGGTGCAAGCAATAGGGCAAATGAGAGACACTTTTTAAAGATAAAATTGTTCTCTGTTTTGGGGGAGGGTGATCTCCCTTTCGCAATCGCAATTTTCCCAAGTCCGCAGTTCAGGTCCACCCCAGTGCTCATGAGGAGGAGCACAGACTCCTTGGCCAATGTTAACCATTCACCGTTTACAAAATTAAAGCAAGCATAAGGAGCCCTGATCAAACAGCTGAAGCCTCAGTGTGTTTTAAAAAGCACACGTTGCTTCTTTCATATCTATGAAGTTGGGACCTGAATATTACATCATTGCTCCAGGGCTTATCTCTCTGGAAAGAAACCATTGCAATTAAGTCATGTCAATCAAATCTCAGCTTCAACCTGGACAAAATGGTTCTAACTATCATTGTTCAAATCACAAGACCTTTTTTGTATGAAAAATGGAGACTGACAACAGCATCCAGGCATTTCAGCTTCCATGTCCATCTCTCTCTCTCTCTCTATGTATGTGTGTGTGTGTGTGTGTGTGTGTGTGTGTGTGTGTGTGTGTGTGAAATTTCAGAATGTCTGCCTAAGGCAGTTTCAAATACACCGAGACAGATGAAAAGAACTCAAAGTCATCCTTTGCTTATAAGATTGCCTGTTCTTTTCTCTCTTCTGCAAAACTCCTCTGGGGTAGAATTAAATGTGGAAGTGGTGTATGTGTGAGCGTGTGTGTGTGTCTATGTGCTTGTATCTGGATGTGTACGAGTTTTGAAATGTGACGCCGTTTTTAAAGAAAACATCGCTGTAAGGATGTAAAACCCTGAAAAACAGACATTGTAGGGATGTTCCATAGCTTCTGGAATTTCTCTGACTTGGCTGTAGGAATAATTCACGGTATGCGTAGGTAAGCTCATCGAGATGTCGTATTTATGTTAAAGCTGTGGATTGGGGTGAAGAGGGTATAGACACTAAATGCATTTTTTAGTGTAACTGACCTTATTTAATACCAACAGAAGTGTTTCTCAGAAACATTTAGTCATGTAAAGAGTAGTTTACTCATTAATAAACAATGTTGTGTTAAAACCCTTTTCAAACTACTGACTTGCTTCAAACTGATGGGCAAAAGTATGAACTTTGTCAGTATCATTAATGACTAGGAATGTTGTGCTGTGAGATTTTAATGACGCATTTTCTGTCTCGGAAAATTTTGCAGTTTCAATTTTTTCTGTAATGAGAGTCTATGGAGGGAAAAATGCACAAACATGGCGTAACTGAATGTTTAATGTTTAATTGTCTTATTTATCACATTTCTTTTGGTCCTGCAAATAAAATGCAAGTCTACCTTCTACTAAAAACAGGGAAATGACAGGAAAAAGCACATATAAGGCTGCTAGCCTTTAGGAACTAGAATACAGTATCTAACTTTGGAAAATATAAAAATAAATCAAATAAATAAATATAAAATAAATAAATCCTACTGCTCCCGTGCCGCCAGTTTAAGGTGCTATTTTTGGTGGATGTAAAGCTGAGATACAGTATCGTTCTTTCATTTTCACAGCACGTTCGCTCCCTGCGTGTTAAACCGAGCCCGAGACGCCACACACGTGCACGCCTCACTCCGACAGCTTTCAGGGCAACGTTTGACGCTAGGTTTCTAAGATATTTAGATTTAGATAACCGTGGTTTCTAAAATTCCCACCGCCTGAAAATTGTGGCACATTTTTAATCGCAGTTACTTGTGAAACCCGCTGATGGCAACTTCTTCAAATTTCCTTTCTCTCTAAGGTCAGCACAGTTGCATTAAAAACTTTCTGATATCCATATTATTAGCTGAGGGAAAGTGTTTTGCCATTTTACAGAACAATCTTGTGCAACTTGCACTGTTCAGCAGTTGGGTATGAATTAGGGGCTCACATGACTTTTACAAGAACGTTCCAGAATTCTACAATGCATTTCCAAACAAGTATAGTTTAGGATAGTAACAAAAACCAAATTAGAATCTAGCATCTACAACCTATTGGGTTCTCGCGATCACCTGTCCGTTCTACTTCCCACGCTTTTCACTTTGTACATATCACCCCAATTTGGAATTAAATACTTGCACTAAAAATGCCACCTCATAAACAGTCTTTCTGACTGTGTATTTCAAACTAGTCAGTTTAACACGCAGATGAAAAGAACTAAAGAAGCACCAAATGCAGCCTATTTGTCCTTCATGTAATTTTACTCCTCAAATGTGCTGGGCTTGATGTGAGGCGGCACCAGGGGGACTTACAGAGTTTTCATTAACAGTGAAATAAATGATAAATAACAAAACACAAAAAAGAGGGTTTTGCTTTGGTCAGATCTGCAGTGCAACAAACTCCTGCCCTCTGAAAGTTATTTAAAAACATTCTGGGTACACCTGAGCTTCACCATTTAACCAGATGCAGCTGGAGATTTCAGATGAGGGTCTCCTGCCCATCACCGGTCACCCAGCCTATCATTGGCCATTTACTCAAATCATAATCCACGCTGTGAACTTGGAGGTCCCTGTTTTTATTACAGCACCAAGTCTGTAGAGTTTCACTGTAACATCTATCAGGTCTAACTACTCAGCAGAGTAATAAAAACTGACATGAAATTCAGTGCAAGTATTGGATTTGTTTAATCATGACCATTATTGATTCACAGTTTTGGCCTCAGCTCCTCAATGGAAACCATTCTGTTGCAATGTGAGGAGAGGGAGGACTTGACCTTTCACAAACTAGCTTCTCCTTAGCTGATTCTGCTGCCCCCAGGTCTTTATTAGATTGCTTCATACAGCAGTAGTGTCCAGTGCACACAAGCAAACAGCATATAAGGACTGCTGTCATTGTGCTTTCTGTGATGAGGGTTTGATGCACCAATACACAAAGACTCACACAGCCAGATTGTCTTTTTCTTAAATCACACATCAGATGATCAGCCATCTTGTTTCATACATACTTCACCCATGGGTTTAGGCCATATATTATGGGTAAGGCAAAAGCTGTCACTATATATGGATACATGACAGCTTCTGCCTTACTCATGATTCTGCTAACAGATAGCAGTGGTGTCTAATATGAGGAGATCCTACCAATGGCTGGAAAAAGCAGGAGTGAAGGACAGTGCAGAGTCACTGATGTTGACACCACAAGAACAAGCACCAGGTCAACTGAAACAGAAGTACCATATCAAACAAGACTCAGGTAGAGACTGAAGAAGCCCCTGAGACAATCCAGCACCCAATACCAGGCTGCAAGGTGCAGGGATCATATAAAGGAACTTCTGCAATGGCTATGGCTTGGACATTCTCGAGTGTAAATGGTATAGGTACCACAGAGAGTGGTGGTGGTTCCAAGTGATACAAAGGAAAAGGGAATATGAGAACTTGGAGATTGGGACTGACAGAAACTGGGGAGAATGTGGAAGATGAAAATGAACATAGTCCTGTTAGTGATAGCAGCACTTGGAGCTGTGACCCCTAAGCTGAAATAGTGGCTCCATCGGATCCCAGCAATGATGACATCAGTCTCAGTCCAGAAGAGCATTGTCCCAGGATGAGCAAAAATACTGTGCCGTACCTTCAAACTCCCAGAAATGAACAATATAAGGAGAGTTACCACCCACAGGTGAGAAAAAAATACATACACTACAAATTAAATGTCAAGTCTTACTATATTTTCAGACAATATTTTTATCCAAAATATCAACGAAAAGCCCAATGTTTTGGATATCTCTGCAAGAAAAAATGAGAACTGTGTTCAGCCGCCAAAACTATAGAGCGCTTGTTTTCTGGCGCAGGAGCAAACCGTGGATCCCAGCCCAATTTGGCACCATTCAGATCAGTTATGAAATGTTAACAGCTAAACACAAGACACACCTTTGTGGAACAACTCTGGCAAAGCTCTTTTCCTCAGGCACTGGTTATCAAAGGGGGGCATGTAACTGCTGAATCCTTTAGCTTCGTAAACCACAGATGGAAAGGAAAACAAATGTGACTTTAGCATCCAGCTCTCAGGTCCCTGCGTGGTTTCATAAGATGCAAAGCCCATCCAGCTAGCGAAAGTTAACCCATCTTTGCATCTACAAATGATCACCTTGGACTCTTTGGTTCAAGTATCTAGCTTCCACCATCAAAAGTTCTAAATTCTGGCTGCAGATGAGTCCACCGGTAAAATTATAAAGTCTAAAAAAATGTTAGTCCACCGAAAATCAATTTTTATAACATAGTTTTTTTGCAAGTATGTATGAGCACTAAATAAATTTAACAGCTTCTCCATGTATACAGTAGATACAATTTAAAGCAAAATAGCAGAAAAAAATTGTTAGTTCCACAATAACTGTAGCAGTTTGTTAATTAGACTAAAATGCATTTTAGATTTAATGTTGCCTAAAATTACAGTCCTAGTTCAAGTTGTTCACTAAGTGATTTATAATGTGTAAACAATTTTGGTTTATGTTAAACAGGTGTCAGTACATTAAAAGCTGTGGCCAGTTATTATTCAGTGTAAATGACATGTTCTATCATGTTGCTGGGCTACAGGTGACCTGCAACAAGCTGTAAGCTAATTAAATGTCACCTTTGCATTTCACCCCTGGATCATCTGATCACCTGCAATAAATCCGTTTATTATCTCAAACAGTCGTACAATTGCTCTATAACCAGACTCTTATAGTATGGGACACTGTCCCAGAGAAGGTTCTGCTACATTGCCAGTAACCTAAGTATTTTGCCCAGTTTGCGCTAGTTAAGAGTATAAAAACAGAAAAAAAAGCTGCGTTTCACTTTTTGATTAAAAAAAATAAATAAAAAATTCTGCTGAAGAACACAACAATAACTGTAACAATGAAGATGCGCGTAATAAACGGCATGTTACTGTCAACCTACTGCTCCTGAAGCTAAAAGCCGGTTTGTTGACGGAAAAGTAGACCCTGTAAAAGCCACAGGTGCCTCTTGACAAATACGGGGACTTTTAAACTAAGTGATCATTACCTGCTCAGCAGCTCTGTTTGCCACCTTCCAGAGCAGAAGCTTCTTTCCCAGACATTACTTCACTGCAGTGGTGGGTTCAAAAGACGTATGAGACCCATAACAGTGACCCTTTAGTACTACATCCTAGTTCTGTGCCAGTGAAGTCCCCCTTAACAAAAAACAAAACTTCAGCTTCCCTAAAGATAATGTCCCCAAATATAACATTTTGATAAAATTAAACCAAGATATACTGGGAGCAGCAAGTTTAAAATGTTATTTCACAGGGTTTATTCATTAGGTGATCTAGATGCCTGCTGATGGCCCTTTTTCACTCCCAAACCTCATTTTGCCCCTGAGCTGTCACATTTACTTCCAATTAACGTATATCTGTTCCAGTCTACTGGGCTTCAGAAAGTTCTCTCTACCACAAGACAAAACCCTTTCAGTTATGCTGTTGCCATGGCATTCAGATTTTCCTCCTCTTTTGTCGTCGATGTTTCTTCACAACTTCAGTTTTTAGTAGATAGTCAATCCTGTTTCACATTTTCGTTCCATGACAAAAATTGCAAAATTATACAAACCAAGAGGATCTGACTAGCCCCATTGAAGGCTACACAGAAGAGGCGTGCTATTCTGTAAAGCAGTGAGGTTTTGGGGATGGATTTGGATTCTTATGAGACCTAAGCACAAACAACAACTGATGTCAATGCCTTAAAAATCATTCAAATTAACGCGACTATCCAAAAATATGGGAGAATAATTGTTGCGTTATTGCCGGCACTCCAGATTTCCTATTACTCAGGCAAACAGTGTTGTGACTGTTGGCAAAAAAACAATGTGCTCATTGTTCACACGTTTGGGCCGCAGTACAAATCTAATTTCGGTACCAACATCAGAAAAGGGTTTTGATTATTGACATAGATAGCAGTCTGCTCAAGTTGCGTTCAAAATCTTATACTGCAGCAAAGGCACATTTCCCCAGCGTTGGTGAGGTGTGTTTTTGACTTTGGATTTAACAGCAGATGGATATGCTGCAAGCCGGAAAGATAACAATAACAAAGCAATAACTGGTTATTTCTTTTCTGTGCTGAAATTGTATTGATCGTTTAATCAGCAGGACCGATTTACAAGGATCTATATGTTTGCTTCTTCTTTTACCCTTAGTGTTTCCCTTTCTAGTCAATAAAACTGATAGACTTTACAGGACATAAATAGTAAGTGGTCACTTCTATCTGTGTAGTGAGAAGAACATGATAAGGAAAAGGACCACAAAGCCAATTTCGGCTCACAGCAATCACTCAGTGTTTTATGGAAAAGTGAAAACTGTATTTTACTGTACTAAATAAAAACTATTTATTTGTTTGTTTGTTTGTTTCTTTCTTTCTTTCTTTGCTTCCTTGTTTCTCTGTTACACCAAAAACTCAAATTTCCTCATGTGGAGTATATGTCACTTCCATTGTACAGTGAGGAAAAATTGCAGTGGCCAAATTTAGGGTGGACATGAAGTTATTCTACACCCTTTGAAAGAAAAGTCGCTGCTGTTTTGGATATTTAATACGATTCTCCAAACCGGAACATCTGCTTTAGAATTGCAAATTGAACAAAGCACCAAAAGTTAATATTAAATTGCCTTTTCTGTTACATTCAGATTTAAAGTTTGAGAAAAATTTCTCAGAACGAAACCTTGTTGGTTTACTTTGCCAAGCGGGCACTAACCTTACCTAACATGGACCGTGTACATTCACTGCCAGCACGACAGCCAACTAACTCCTAACTCGGCTGTAATTTACTTTATACGTTAATAATACATACACAGTGAGCATGAATATAATAGGAAAAACTAATCCCTGAATATGTCGTATTTCAAATGGTGAAAAAACTCATTAATAGTTAAATCATGTGCGAAGTCTGCATCTAAAACAAGTATCACTCATAAGCTCTTTATGTTTGCATGCTGTGTGCACGCTTTCTTACATTAATATTTGCCGTGCTTTAGCAGTGTCTCTGTCTTTACTTAACAATGACAATATCATATTAGTCACTGAAAGATTCTTTTAAGAACCAATTGGTGCTGCAGAACTTACAGCTGCTGCCTTCCACTTAATACATCTAGTCATAAATCCCACCTGCTGCCGTGTTCTCGACCAAGGAACTCACCTGAAAACTGGCCAAGTAAAAAAGTCACAGCTGTAAAAATGAGTAAATCAAGCTGCACTGGACACATTTGTCAGCTAAGTACAGTAAACAAGTGCAACCAAAGTATCAGAACCCAGGTACACGTCTACAGTCTCAGTGTTCACATTTTAACAAGGAAAGGTCTCCAAATGTATTTTTTTTAACAAAAGTGCTGTTTTCACCAATTCTGGATGCAGAATTTCTATTTATCAACTAATGTGCCATCTCAGCAAGTGTGATTTTTAAAGAAGGTGCTGAAATTCATGTTGAGCTGCAAATTCAACATTGTTAGGCGGCTTGATCCCTGGTAACATGGTGGTAAGAGCTACTACCTGTAGACTGTGAGGTTCCGTTTTTAAATCCCACCTCCAGCTGTAGTACCCGGGATCAAGGTTCCAACCTTGAAAGGCTCAAGTCTAAAAATACTCAGCTGAATAAATGAGAAGATTGCTAGTTAAATGAATAAATGTAAGTGTTTTCAGTGTGTCCTCATTCCTTCACACTATGGTAATGGCAGGTCATCAGTAATGCCTGGAACTGTGCATCTCAAAGATTCTATTCCCAAGCAGATTCTTTTGATTGTTGTTCAACATGGGGCTAGCTGTTCTGCCGGGCTCTTCTGCAACACTCCCTGATGCCTGTTTTTCTCATTAAACTCTTCCCTAGTAAAAGACAGCTAGTGCCATGTGAAGGGGAGGTTTTTGGATACCATAATTAATATAAATATTGTTCAGCAGATGCTCAGTGGTTGCAGGCAAAGTATGTGCTTAGCAGAGCACATGATGCTGAGCTTCTTACAATGAACAAGGTCTTCAGGACCTTCTATTATCACAGCTGTGGTGCATTTAATGACTGCCATTTTTGTGCACTTTCAAAAGAACTCTATATATCTTTACAGGATCTGATGTGTGGAAATGAATAAGCTACCTTTCATGTTTCAAGACGACTTTGAAACAGATGGCCGATATTACAAGGATAAGTGAAATTAACTTCCTATTGCTGAACTTTTTCCATTAAAAGAGAAATGTTTTATATGAACCACGTTTAAAAAAAACACTGCCTTTAACCAAGAAGAGGCGGTGTCATGTTTCCTGAAATCTAATCAAATCTGTTGAGGAAACCTTTAGACCTTCTGTGTGTCCTTAGCCGGCTGTGTTTGGCAACCAGTCTTGAATTAAATTCGTTGACAATATTCAAGGCCAATGCTAACAGATGGCAGAATACTGCTTCTGAGAAGAGCTAGAGGTGGGGATGGGGGTGGGGATGGAAGAGGATGGTTGCAGAGAGTAGACGAAGGCAGTAAGAAGCTCTAATTACGCAAGGAAGGAGAGCAGCTTATGGAACACAGTCACAGTCCAGGCTTGAGTGGCTAAGCAACCGGAAAAGTTCAATATTCACAAATCAGTGAGTGTTTCACTGAGTGATCCCACCCTGGTGGCAGCGTGCGCTCAAGAACGGCCAGGAGTAGGTGTGGTGTGGATGGGGACCAGGACAAAATGACTAGTTGCCCTGATTACAGATTTGGGACCTGCCAAAGTTCATGAGGGCCCTCTTGACTCACAACCTGCCAGAGCTAGTTAGCAAAACTGCATACTTCTGTCAAATAGACATACCGAAGAATTTACCAGAAGCTTTAAAAAGAGTGACCCTAGTAATGGTAGTGGAATTCATTTGTTTGTTTGTATGTTTGCTGCTGCTGCCACAACAGTAAAGGTTCAGATTAACGAATAAAATCATTTTAAGTAGAGTCTCTGCAAACAGTGCTGCTTTCTAAGCGTGCCATTCTCAGACCATTTTCTGTAATCCTCACTTAAGGGATCGCACTCACAATTATGTCTTCTCTCATCAGTATGTTGTCTTTTAAACTCACATCCGTGACCGAACTCACGGGTCCTACCAATAATATTGGCCTCTCTGCAGCCCGAGCAGCTTGCAGTTGTGCAATGCTTACAGATGTATGCAAGACATCTACATTTATTAATTATTTGTAAAGAGCTGGAATGTATGTTATAATGATCTGCACAGTTTATTCTCAGTCATGTGAGCCTGTTACTGTGCTATTTCATCAATGGAAATTCATACAATATTGACCCCAGTTGCACTGTTAGTAACCTAGTGTGGTGCCAGCAGAGCTTTTTCCTCCATAATCCCAATGTTAACTGAGCATTGACTACATTCTGATTTTAGTTGTCGAACTGTTGACATTCTTCACACGCTTGCTATTTTTAGCTGGAAAAAAATGGCATTGGAAGACAAAAATAAGACATGCCTCCAAGTGAGGGAAGAAGAATGAAAAGAAGCAGCCGTGATCCTGTTTGTGGTGAGTGGGACCGTTTTTGCTTCATGCCTTTCTAGTACCTGTAAGGAGCCAAGGGATAACATGTTTATTTATAAACCTATGTTTTCTTGTAAAACACCCAATTCTGGATTTTACCAGTGAGTCAAGATTGCACCAGAATACAGAACGTCAGCATGTGGTGGGCATGAGTAAGGGTACACAGAACGCATCAGCTGGAGAAAAGAAAGATTCTTGGCTGTTTGTTGTCCAGGGGACAACTCATCTCCTTGTAAGGTATTTAGAAGATGATGAGATGAATGTCAACATGTCTGACTTATTCCGTTAATCAAAGAAAGCTAACAGCATGTACAGGGAATGGAGGCGTTTTCATTAGTCAGAGAAACTCTCTCGACTCTCATGTCCCCATGGGGGATGAACTGTAGCACTAGACACCACAGTTTAGTTTGTCATCCATTGCTGAGAGAATGGGGGCTTCATTTCTCTTGCTCATCTCGGGGGCATGTCAACGAGGTTCAGTGTTCTGACCATGCACTCTCCAGGTGAGATATAGTTCTGGGTCTTATCCATTGTGACAATCTGTAATCCCACCCAGGGGTGTCCACAGAGTCCCAGAGGGCGTGATCAGTTGTCTGTCCCTATAAAAAACCTTGTCAACCCTGTATTTTACTTAGCTGCCAGTGAAGGACAGCACTGTAATTTATCTGTGGAATTTATATCAAGGACATAAACACCGCAAAGGAATTACATGTTACTTCATTGAGGAATGATGTTTTAATTTTGGGTTTGATCGCTTTACAGCTTATGACGAGAAGGTCCTGTCTGCATTGGTTTCTTGTTAATTCAAGGTTCAAGGTTCACCTTTTTGTCAGTCTGCACTTATACAGATGTACAAGAGAGAAGGAAATATTAATTTTCCCTGGACCATGGTGTACAGTGCACTAAATAGACAACATAAAGTCATAGGACAATACAGACAAATTTGGGTAGAATATAGAGCAATAGCTAAATGCAAAGATAATAAGATTATTGCAAACAGTTGGTAGTGATGATGGGGATGACGATACAGTGGGACGGGTAGTCAGTAGGGGTGATGTTGATCAGTCCGTATGCCGTTCAGATTTCAACAGTCTGACAGCCTTCAGGAAAAAGCTGTTTCTGAGCCTGATGGTGTTCACCGGCAAGCTGCACTAGCATCTTCCAGATGGCAGTGAAAACAGACAGTGCAGAGGGTGAGTGTGGTTCCTGGTGACCATAAGAGTTTTCCTGTTACACCACTTGTGTAGGTGGTCTGAATGGTGGACGCAGTAGTCCTAGTGATGGACAGGGTAGTCTTCACTAAACACTGCAGGGCTCCCACTTTACAGAGAATGCAGTACCAATACCAGACTGATGCAAGAGGGCCACCTGAGGCAGGAGGTCAGGATGCTCTCTATGGCACATTTGTACAAGCTGATGAGGATGTAGATGGCAGACCAGTTATTTTCAGTTTCCTTAGGAAGTATTGTGCTCACTGAGAGGTCTTTAGAAACGTGCACTCTGAGGAACTCAAAGCTGTGCACTAGCTCCACTGCCAGACTATCAGTGCACAGAAGGATGTGGATGGCTTGGATCCTTCTGAAGCCAACAATCATGGGTTAGGAGGGTATACAGCACTGGGCTAAATGCACTGCTGTAAATTACACTCTTTTTCAGAACGATGGTGTGTGAGGTGTGCTGGGGGATCCTCGCAGCCTGTGGGATGATGGTCAGGAAGTTTAGAATCTAGTGACACAAAGTATTCAGACTCAGTGAGGACATTTCACAGACCATTTGCTGAGGGATGATAGTGTTAAATGCTGAACTTAAGTCAACACACGGCATTCTGACATAACAGCCTACCAGATGTGTCAGGCTTAGATGTATCACAGCAGCCTTGGTGTCCTTAGCGAGATCTTTTGCAGTAATAAATATACTTTGTGGGTCTGATTTGGAGAGTGGGATGCCCTCTTAATGTATGAGATGATTAGTCTCCTGAAGCACTTTATAATGACCGTGGTGAGTGCAAGGAGACAATAGTAATTAAAGCAAGATGCCAGAGATTTCTTCAGGACCAGAATGATGATGGTTAATTTTAAGCACTTGACAACAGCTTGAGCCAGGAGTGTAATGAACTCCTCCCATTTGCTATCACACGCTTACAGCACACAGCCGAAGACACCGTCAGGAGCCTAAAGCTTTACGTATGCTAGCTTTTGCCAAAGTTCTCTTTACTTCAGCAAGGAAAACAGACAGTGGTCACCCATTTGGAGGCACTCCTTTTGTGGCCAGGGTAGGGTTGAAAAACTCATTAAGGGCATGGAATTCATTCATCACATTGGGCAGGGACACATTCCTATTGCTGACATGGTTATTCTTTCTGTTGTAGTCAGCGATGGTCTGTATGGCCTGCGACATCTTCCTTGAGCTGTCATCTGCAAAGTGCTCATGGATTCTTTGGATGTCAGCTGCCTTGACTTTCCTAATGCTGCTGGTCTGATTGGGCCTGGCTGCTTTCAGCCCTGCTTCGTTGCCATATATAGATGAAATGTAGCAAGATTTTGGCTGTGAGCAGACTTCAGCCAAGGCTTCTGCTTGGGACTTAACATTCACAACATCATCCACACACTTGCTGATGTAGCCAGTCACAAAAGATGTGTGCTCTGCTAAGTTTAGACAGTCCCCCTATGTAGCAACAGCTTTAAACACATTCCATTGTGTGTGAGTCACAGCAGTCCTGCAGCACAAAAGTAGCTCCTTCTAGCCACACTTTGATTTGTTTGGTGACCGATTTAGGTCTCATCAAAAGTGGTTTATATGCAGTGACTAGCAGCATGCTGATGTGGTCAGATTGTGCCAGATGGTAGCAGAGGATAACCTTGTTTATATTGTGGATGGACATGTAAACAAAGTCCAGTATGTTTTTTAGCCTGGTTGAAATCACAAGCAATAATTAAAATACCATCTAGACGTGTGTTCTGCTGCAGGCTATAAAGTTCGCCAAGTTTGTCTCTGGTCTTAGCACTCAGTGAAATGCACACTACGAAAATTATAATGATAAACTCCCTCGACACATAGAGTGGTCAGCATTTAATTCAGTTGCCGATGACCAGTAAGAGGAAATGCATGTTTGTGTTTATAGACCAACCTTTGTTAATGTTGACACATAATTCACCTCCTCTGGTCTTCTTGGCTGAGATTTCTATCCACACAGAATGTAAACAGTCTGTTCAGTTTGATTCCTGAATCATGGATATTTCTGTGGAGCCATGTTTCCTTGACAATAAGAATGCAACAGTCTCTCATTTATCGCTGTGTAAACACTTCCTAGCCTAAGTAGGTTCGATATTGCCCAGTAAATGAATATCAGCCAGGAGGAAAGATAGAATTGGCATTCTGGAAGAGATGCATCTTATTCTGGCTAAAACCCCTCCTGCTCCCTGCTACGCTGGCATCTTCTTGGTTTGCATGAACTACTTATGTATCTATAAAGCTCAGTCACGCACAGTCCCTATTTCTTTTTATACACAGCTTTGTTTTTTAAACCACAGACATGAAATGTGGCACAGTGGTATTTCTCATCTTAAGCGAGGTTTTTGTCTAATTGACTTCACAAATGCTAAAAAAGGTTAATTACTATTTTCAAGGCTCGAAGGACCGAGAATAGTGACGTCACACCCAGCTTTTGGTAATGTCACATGTATAGCGTGTACACACACACACACACACACACACACACACACACAAATATACTAAATTCAACAAGTTTAAAGGTAGTAAAGTTTAGTAATATATAACATGTTATTAGTGTGTGGACGTGACTACAGCTGCTGTGCATATTGCTAAAAGTGTCATCCACTTGATCAAAACCTCTGTGTGAATAAATAAAAATGTAAACATGAACAATAATCGTACATGACATACACGCCCCACACTGCACACATTAGTGAAGTAAGGGTAAGGATATACTGACTTTAATCCATTCCACTCTGGTATGACTGGAGCAACGGTCACTCTCTATAGTGTCCGCATGTCTGACAGCATTAATAAAACTTATGTACTAAATACAAACACTTCAATGGTAAAACAGTTTGGGGGTTATATATAAGCACTTTTTACTTTTCCATTACTAAACCTTTTTGACCCAGGCAGTAATGGATATCTCAAATTGTGAAAAATAAAGTTTTCTAAAATCTTCTCAGTCTTTCACCAGTTCTTGCCTGTATCAGACATGGCCCAGCATGTCAAACAATGATTTAGAAGAATAATTAAAGCATTTTTTCTTCATTTCAAGTATCCTGTCCATACAAAATGTACGCTTTTTTCTGCTCCTACTTCCCTACAGACCAAAATGTCACTTGCCTAAAATGCAGACGGCTTTGTTAGTTATATAACATGGGGCCTTTTGTCTGGCTGTTAATTTGCATTTTATTCAATTATAAATGATTAAAATTAATCAATTAACTTTTTTCAATGACACATTTTAATTTCGTTTTATTGTAATTAAACCAAACCACTATCAATAGCATTTTCTCTCTGCTTTGTGTATTCCTTCCAGTGAGGTTTAGATTTATTATCAAACTGAAATTAATCTTCCAGAACTGAGAAAGTAGGGGTTCGGACTGTATAATACATTAGATTTTTCTGATGACATTTAATCCGGTGTAATAGAAAATCACTCAATTCTCAATGTGACAAAATGTTTTCAGCCCAAAAGGATGAATTGACAAGAGGCGAACATTCGATTGTGGGGCACTTACCTGCATTTACTCCACTGCCCTTGGTTATTTTTAATTTTTAAAAAATATTTCTTTGAAATGGCACATCACCTTATTTTGGCAAGACTGTGCTTTTGGTATGAATTTATCCTTACAAGTTTTTTTTTTTTTTTTAAAATAGGGTCTATCCATTTGAATGTCGTTTTAATGTATCGTTTCTATGCAAAATGAGCTATTTAGTGTTGCTCATATTTAAAAACCCAACTTGTGCTAGAATTCCTACCTTTCACTCTTAAAACATGTATCTACTTTTAGTTGTGTTTTCCTATTTACCATGATTCTTGTATGTGCACACAACAGTCATAAAATAATCAAACTAGTTTTACTGACACATCTGAAATGTCAGTATAACGTTTTCAGAATTACAATAAAATAATTTTTAAAAATTAATAGCTACAGCTATACAGTATTGCAAGGAGGTAAAATCTTTGATCTGCCTGAAGGGAACTAAAGTGTGGGTTGGAAAAACATATTTTCTAACCTCAGTCTTCTGCTTTTTATACTAATATATTATATTTGATACATATTACAATGCATTTCTCACATCACAAATATCAGGGTTTCATATGAGAGTTAATGTCTGCTTCTCTCTGAATGTCAGCCGTTTGGAGACATTTCTGGGGGGGGAATGTTTCTGCGATCTCAGAGAAATGTAGATACGTAGACCATATACATTAACGTACACGCAAATATATTCCTTTATTATTATTATTATTATAATTATTATTATATAATCCCTCAGTGTCCGAATGTACTTCCCTGAAAACGCGTTAGATACTAAGTGCCTATTTGCCATTATTTTAAACTGGGGAAAATAATGCATCGGAACAAACCTGTATAACCATCAGCTCACGACTTTAGCGCGACAAACAGTGTGAACAGCAGTTTTCTAAGTTTAACTGCTCATTGCGCTTATTAATGTGAATATTTATACCGTCCGGTGCACTTTGTACAGTAAAGGACATTTCGCGCGTCACTCGGGGCGCTACGCACGGGACACGCCAGGGCGCATGCGCGGAGTTCGCGGGAGGCGTTCGGTGTTGTGACATGTTAATAAAAATAAACGGAATAAGGACGTTTGTCGAAGTAACCCGTCGCCGGCTCCTCTTTGTCTGACGCAACAACCAGCATTTAAATTAATACGTAAAAAGTTAAATGTGCCATAAATATGGTGAAAATCACCGGTGCGCGTCGGGCTTCAGATAAATTCTTAGCAGCACGTAATAGAGTTTATTACAATACATACTGAATTATTTCATTACAGTACTCTTTACATTTTCGAAGTTTATAAAAATTTATTTTTATTTCTTTTTTTTGTTTTAAATTACGAATAAGCTGCGCGGATAAAAATTTGTTGTAAAAAAAAGAGTTTCCATTCCAACACCGATATAGAGGCATTCATTTTCAAGAGCTATTATAGCAAAACATGTTTTGAAAGTGTTTTCCAATGAGGTGACTGGCATTTAGAGTGTTTTATCATGTTAAAACCGTGGGTTGATAGCTATGTAGGTGTTTTCTGATGGGCTGGGGAGAAATTATTAACTTAATTCTCCCTATTTAAAATAACAGTGTACAGACACTCGGTTCCTGAAAAATTTGGTACCTGATGCGTTTTCGGGGACAAATTAAATCGAGGTACCGAAGGATTACTGTAATCGGACACCAGCACCGCAACTGTCCCACAGCAACACGCCTGAACGCATTTCCCTGGTCTGGTGAACAGCGGGAGGCACCAGGGCAGTCTGTGCCGGACACAAGCTGAATAAAACATGCGCTGTCTCTCTTTTACGCAGGTTGCCGACAATGTAGTGATAGCACTGATTCTGAGGACGATGGAACCCAGGGAATTCCCACTGTGAAAGTGTGGGCACAGAGACAGATGATAAAAGTGCAGACGTGGATCTGTGGTGACTCAGCCCCACCTGGCAACACCTTGAGACAGGGTGCCTCTGAGGAACTTTCCCCGTTTTGTTAACGTGCTGTTTGTTTTCGTGTTTGCTTGTGCTCGATTTGTCAAAGGTGGAATTCAAATATTCTTCACCGTCTAATTTATAACCAGACTCATTCTCCTCCATCCTTCATTTAGATGTGGTCCCCCTGAATTGCCCTACATGTGATGGACAATGCAGGCATTCTGTTAACTGTGGAACTATTCACCTTCAATCGGATCAGCAAAGAGAAGGAGTGGAAACCTACATTATGGGGGGAAATTTTGCCATCTTCCTTTACCAGTGAAGCACAGAAGGTGCTTTTGGGCTGAAGGGGCCCTAACACCAAATATTAAAACCTCCTGCAAGAAGGAGGCTAGAACAGTGTTGCATAGCAGTGGAGGACATGGATAACTGCATGTGTGTGCTGCCACACCTGGTCCAACAAACAGTGCAGACTGCTTGCTCTGCAAGATCTTGAAGACTTAATAGAGACTTTGAAACAGGCAGAGGCATGGGCCAAGTCCACTCCTAGGTCTAAAACTGGCAGTAAGAGAAACAATAGAAGCCTTCGGTGCCACATCAGAGATGGAATGGGTGCAGCCAACCCCTGACCCATTAACCAGGAGCAATGGCAATGTCAGTGCTGCAGACATGGGGGGCAACTCTGAGCAGTGTGTCCACTAATGGATGAGCCAACGCTCTCTGATCCGACTGCCAGACAACATGATTCCCAAGATTGCTTGTTCCAGCTGCCTGCCACAGGAGGCCCCTGCCCATGCCGCCAAAGGGGCTACCACGTGGCTCAGAGTGTGTAGTGGAGGTGGCAGAACCTGGGCTTGTCTCTAGTGTGGGAAGCTGTCTCACACCAGCGCACCTTAAAGCATGTTACTGATCAGGGAACAGATAAATGGGTCTGTGGGAAACAGCAAGGTAGTCCATCCTGGAGGCAGACTGAGCACAAGACACAGTATCTGTCTTTTGTCTAGTCTGCCCACAACACAGTCATCTCATTGATTCCGAGGATGGTGAAAACCCGAGCAATTTGCTCTGCAAAAGTGAGGGCACAGATGCAGATGATGAAAGCAACGACCTGGAACTGGAAAAGCTCAAACCCACCTACAAGACCTCTGGACTTGGTGCCAATGGGTAACTTTCCCTCCGTTGTTAATCTTAGATGTGCTTTGTTGATGGATTGTGCCCTGCGATCTACTGAAGGCAGAGGTCAAATAAAGTCTACCGCCTTATTTATGACCAGATTTGTTCTTCTCCTTAGTACATTTGGACATAGTTCCCCATGCAATGTCCCACAACACAATCAGGATAAATTTTAACATACTGATTTCCCGTTCCATAAATCAAAAATTGGATATCAAAAGTCAAGAGCCGTTATGCTGAAATTTTATATAAACAGAGTTCCTAAATCGAGGGATGCCTGTAGATAGATTTCTCACATTAACATGATGTAACCTTCTATGGATTCCTTTTTGGTAACATCTTATCGCACCATTATTACACATTTTCAGTTTGATCAGTGTGGCAAGCTGGTTCTAAAGATCTCTGCATTTTCATGCTATGACGGACTTGGACACAACATATACACTGCATTATATATTCATTTTGTCTGTTATGAACATCTGATATAGTTTTTTTCCTCACATATTCTTTCTGTAACACGTTGAATATACTTCTAGTTTCAGCCAATTCTCTGTTACCAGACCAAATGGGTCTTGCATAGTTTGGTTGCATAAGGAAGGAGCATGAGGGCACAAGGTAGGTTGATAAGCATTAGTTTAATCAGTTGTAAATGCACCTGATAATAGCTCTTATTTTAAAAAAAAGAGTATTTTCTCTGCCTCTTTTAAATAGGTTCAGCACCCTGTGCAGCACCTATATAAAGCCTGTTTACTGTCTTTGAACAAATTTTAAACATATTCAACATATTTCTTTGGACTGTCATTGCAACTAAAACATGCTGCAAGGACGAATCGCTGCAATAAAAAATATAAGGAAAGGGCCCTTATTTTTATGGTCTGGTAGGTTGGGGAAACAGAAGAGATTTGTTTCCATAGAAACAGTGGCTGGCAATATGGTTGACAAAAGCGAACAGAAAGTCGGGTGTGCGATCGGAATTTCTCAAACCTAGCGCTTGAAACCAACCCTCGGCGTCTTGACAACTTCGGCATGATAAGCAGATCCACCGTACGCCCTCTTTCATGCAGTCTTTGACATTGTCTAGGACCTCCACGTGTGTATAACACTCAGTCAAGCACTCCGCTGTACCTCCATCATGCAACGGCACCTGCACTAACTACTAACAGGTTGTGTTTATTAATGTGGACACTGTTGATGTCATTTGGCGGATGTCCACTGTCATTACATCAAGTGTAGTGCATTCTGAAGGTACATGTCTGTCAGAATGTCAGTTAAGTGACTCTAATGGTAAAGTGCAAAGTGACTGTAAAATGTAATTTTCTAATGAATTTTAATGAAGATGTACTCACCTTCATTTTGTACCAACCATTCAAATTGTATTTTTGTCTTCACTATTTGTACACGTCACATCAAAATCGATTTTCCTAAAACTTTCACTGAAGAAAAGCCGGATCAGGCAGAACTATGACAGGTACAGAAGATGTCTTAATTGTATGGAAGGAGCTTTGGGTAGATTCAGCATTTCTAGACCCCTTAATCTGAGTGTCATGCTATATGGTTATTACTTGCAGGCAAATGAAACTCAATTATTAGACCTCATGCTCCTTCCCTGCGATAACATGAGACTATTACGCCAGAGTAAAACTGTAACATGAAAAGAAATGGCATTGCTTTAAAAGGTGTTTAAGTAAGACTAAAGATGTCATATCAAAGCAGCGATGTTGTGCGATGGGCTGAAACATCAAACCTGTTGTAAACATCAATGGAGAACGATTTCATCCAAGCAAAAACATTCTTCTGATAATGACGCGATGAAACTGGACTGAACTGTGACGTAAAACAAGTTTAGTTCGCCGACTGGAATTAACTGCAAGTTATGAAAAATTAAAGCTCGAGTTGGAAAACCTGAGATGGACTGTTTCGCAATTGATCTTTATTTATGTAATCCCTGTCAGAGGCCAAGAACAAACAGACGTCAGCGGAGACTGGCTGGAGAAGATCGCCGTGTCTGCATTGTCCGTTTCGGGTCACGCCGAAGTGAAATTTTGCAAATAAAACGTTTGCTCGTACGTACACAAATTTTCAGGTAGCTGGGCTTTTTCGGAGAGTATTTTTCCTTTTTTGCATTTGCTCATGGACCACTTTTTGTGAATCAGATCATTTTGTAGATGCCAATTGCAAATACGATGCAAATAACTAAACAGCCCCGTGTAACACATGTAAATGAACGATTACATATGCAGGAAGATAAAAGGTACGGTGACCCACAGCTTCACCTCCTCGTTTTTATTGCCACTAATGCATTCAATTATGAATCTGCACGCATTTTTGGATAGCCTTAGATGTTGCTCTAGGCTCGGCAAATAATTCTTTTGTCGTAAAAGCATATAACAGCGCATTCACTTATGCGAGTGTTAAACAGCTCCGGAGCCCTTGATAAATCAACCTCCGAGTGTGAAGCAATGCATGAGTGTGTATCATTACTCAGCCACAAAGACAAATTAAATAATGCAAGCCCACCTCTCTGGTCTGGCTCCGGAGAAGAGGGATATTTACGAGTGCATTTGCTTGCTATAAACAGCCTCCCTGGGAGTTTTGAGCAACTCGACTGAATACCGTTTTCCTCCCTGTTTTAATGACTAGACAGAATTTGCATAAAAGGTGCAAGATACAGTCGTAACCGCAGTGCTTACAGTACTGTGCAAAAGTCTTAGGCATCTGTGGGAAAAATGCTATAAAGCGAGGATGGTTCCAAAAATAATGCCATGAATACTTATTAATCAATAAACCTTCTAAAAAGTGCAGTAGACAAAAAAAACCTCAATCAGATCAATATTTGGTGGGACCACCCTTTGCCTTTAAAACAGCATCAATTCTCTTATGCAACCTTGCATGCGGTTTAAGGTAGAGGTTGGTAGGTTCTTCCAAACATTTTGAGGAACTGGCCATGGTTCTTCTGCACACTTTGACTGTCTCTGCATGTCCTCCCAGACTGACTTGATCATGTTGAGATCAGGGCTCTGTGGGGACCATGCCATCTGTTGTAGGATTCCTTCTTTTTGCTCAAGATAGTTGTGTATGACTGAGATTGGGTGTTTGAGGTCATTCTCAGGCTGCACAATGAATTTGGGACCAGTCAGAAACCTCCCTGATGGTAGATAAGAATCTACCTGTACTTCTCAATAGACATTGAAGTTCCCTGCTTAACACTTTTGCACAGTACTGTATATCTTTTATCATTGTTACTATTAGCTATGGTTAAGCTTAGCTGATGATATTTTTCAAAGTTTAAGCTGTTTGTTTAGCCATCTCCAAGCTGCAGGCTGAGCTTCTTTTACGTTCATACAAAAGTTGTGGTCTCGTTCCTGCAAGGATCTGGAATTCAGGTGTCACTAACCTTTCCGCTGGGACCAGTTACCAGGGCTCATTACATTATCAATTTTATAATGTTATTTATTTGGTGCCGCAGGGGCACCACACACGTAAACACACAGCCCTCCCCCAGATGCTCCACTGGCCTTCACCTGCCTGTGAGAGTGTAGCAGGTGCTGATCGGCATAGTCTGGAGGACGGTGGTGGGTCCCACACGTCATGCATCGCTGTGTGAGATGGTGTTTTTCGCCATTGATAATGTTAGACACGGAAGGGAAAATGTGCGCATATTTCTGTCAACTGTAAAGGTTCGTAGTATTTCTTAGCATTAACACTGCGATACATTTTAACTACGTGTCAGATGTGTTTGTCTCTGATGCAAAAGCAATGCAATGGTGTGGTTGCTGGAAGGGAAATGAAACAACAACGAACATCCTTGCTTACCTTGTCACTTATGTGACACAAACCTGAAAGGATCAGTCAATAAAGAGAATAAAAGCAACGATAATCTGACAGTATGGGTGGGGCTATGTTCCCCGCCCCCAAAATGCTCCTACACACTCAGAAATTTGTACGCAAAACAAAACACGGACCACAAGGAATAAGTATATGTGTCCTTATTCATCAAAACCATGTTGGTATCAGTTTTCCCCTGCATTTCAATGGCTGTTTCACAATAAGAAATTTAATTAATGATAATAGATGGATGAGGTTTAGTAATTATTAACTATAATTTAATTTGCGAGATGGTATATCTACCATTATATCTAACAGTACCGTATACCAGTATATCTACACAGAAACGTTTGACACCTAACATAAACAAATATATATTTCTTCAAATGCTGTGCCACAATCTCCGTCACACATAGCGGTGTGATGCGCTGGGTTCCAGGCAGGCAATTTCCTCTTCAGATTCACAAAGAATGTGACGGAGAGGGGGGGGGGGGGGGGCCTTTNNGGGGGGGGGGGGGGGGGGGGGGGGGGGGGGGGGGGGGGGGGGGGGGGGGGGGGGGGGGGGGGGGGGGGGGGGGCGGAGGAACCTTTAGCTTACAAACACCAACGCGTCAGACTTAATTAAATTACACGGCGAGAAAAAAAGTAGAACTGAACGATTTAAATAGCTGCCAGTCAAATTACCAGTCCCAGGTCTTCATTAGCCATGCTAACATAGCGGGCTTCACGGCGCGACTCTTTCTCCATCACTCCGCCTCTGCTAAAGGTACAATTGCTGTAGGATAAATAATTAATTGCCCGTTCGCTCATTAAAAAGTCACTCGTAAATACTGCAAATGTGACTGCGATGACAGGCGCTTGTTTGTTTTACCCCACTGATTTCTCCTCTTAACTCGGGGTAAGGTTGACTTGCCAAACGTTTCTCACAGCAGAGCTTTGCCGCCAACTTAGACCCCTTGAGTGCAAACTTTTCTTTAAAACCTTTATTATTCTCTTCAAATATTCATGCTGAGATAGTAGGTAATAAAATACACACTCGCATCTATTTTTCATGCCACGAAATGTGTTATACGTAACAGTTTAGATTAAAGATCATTTTCTTTGTTAGGAAGATCATATTTTTAATGCTGCGCAATGAAGTGATCATTACGGTTCTTGGAGGCCCATTTGAAATGCTTCCCTTAGTCTGACTAGCAGTGCAATTGTTTTATTACATTTGAACTGTAACCACAATGTTAGCAACAAATCATATGTTTGCATTTCCTTATGTAGAGATGCTTTTCTCTAAAGTCACAATGATGTTTGTGTTTCTAGTCTTACAATCCTGTACACACCACGCTCAACCCCCTACTGCCATTCCTGTGACGGAGCAGTTGCTCCACACCTATAAGTGGACATATTGTTTGCAAAAATATGTCCATAGTGACACTGGATTTTTAAGAAAAAATGGAATCAAATGTTTTTATATGTGAATATTGATTATGTTGTGTTGGTGTTAAAAATTCCAGAAAGAAACAAATGCAAACCTTAGCTTTTTGTAAAATGGCAGCTTGGCCAAGATGGCAAAAGAGGAGCTGGTGGCACCTGAGTTGTTTTAAGAACCACTATCCAGAATCCATGTGGGTTGGTGCTAGAGGAAGCAGACAAACTGTTTTCATGTTGTTCTTCGGATTAATTGGAGAAAACAGGAAATTCCGTACATTCCAAAATATTTATTTTATTGATTCTGTCATTCTGTTGTACTTGATGTAACATGAAAAATTGCTGCATTTAATTTTGCTGTAAACAGAAGGGTTGAGGGTAAAACCTCTTGAATGAGTTTTTTTCCTCATTTCAGTGAGGTGGAGTGAAAGGACTGCAGAGGAGTCTGACTGTGAAGCTGCTTGTCTGGTACTAGTGGAGGTTGTAAGCCTGCGTACAGACCCCTTTTAACACACTGACACACGTGGTGCAATTTTGATTCCCCAGTTCAACCTTAACATGTCTTTAGACTGGCAGGAGACTCATGAAACCACAGACGGACATGCAAACTCCGCAGTGACTGAGTGGGGACTCAGATTCATGTCAAAATCCATATCGCAGGCACTGCAAGGTCCCAGCAGTCCCCGCTGTGCCACCTGCTACACCTCTCTGCCACCTTGTACACAAGAAGATGCATGAAGATTAGAAATATCTAAGTCCGTGTTAGATTAGATGTAGTTTAAGTATTTTAAAAATAGAAATATCAATTCTTAGCAATATGTCTTGCAGACATTTTTGATTCCTCTCTATACTGAGCACCGAACAGCATATGTTTTACATTTATTTTAGTGCTGTTCAGTCACTGGGTTTCTCTCATCAGGAGCCTTTATACTGGCTAAGAGAAAAATGTGCGGAAAAACATGTAAAAGCTCATACAGCGTTGAAATCGTTTTGAAATATTTCAAAACACACAAAGCTGATATCAATGAGCTGGTAGCTGAATGACAGATTCCATTTTTTTCGTCTTTATTTTAATGCATTATGCCTTCATTCCTTTCAGTTTCGCCTTGAACCCCAGATTTTGAATTTTAAAAAAATGCAGGTGTTTGCTTCTTATTTAAAATGCAAAGACATTTTATTCCAGGTTTTTGAGGAAAAAAGGAAATCGGCCTTCAAGCCTCACGGAGCCACACGTGACACGACGGAGAAGCTGGTAACCACGGTAACTTGTTGATCGGGTAGCATCGCGGAGGTGCCGCGCACAGGTGGAGAAACTGCAAACAAGTCCTTCAGCTTGTGCTTTTAACACCCCTGCTCCTGCTGACCATTCCATCAATATTTAAAAATAGCAGTTCTTTATTTATCCCGGACTGTGTATTGATACACAATAATAGAGAATCTTTGGCCCATAATTGGGACAAGTTTTCTTGCATCAGTGCTGCTTTTTCATGTTTCGTAATTTTTTCCTGCCCTGCAATTTTTGATGCAATTGTGTTAGATCTAAGACTTGCTCAACGGCACACTTTTACGGCTTTGGAAGCTGCTCTGATCTTGTGGAAGACTGGTTGCAGCTCCAGCCAGGGTAAGAAAACAGACGCTGTAAAATCATAGCACACTGTTTACAGAAACCTGTTGTTTTCAGCTCTGTGCCTAAATTTTTGTGGCGATTGTCCGTGCATCTACCCTTTAAGCATCACCCCAGAAGGGTTGCTTTGATGGACAAATCAATCCTCAACCTCAGTTTGCTCTAAAACACACCACAGATGCACACTGAATGATTCATCCTTTTCGCTGGCGTCACTGGATCTTTAAATAATTTATTGTTTCACTGACTATCTCAAGTTTTGTTTCAGCTTTTTGAGAGTGGTGGAGTTCAGTATGTTTGTTTAATATCGTCATTCTCCGCCTCCTGGCCTGCTCTCAGCTGACTGCCCCACCTCTCCATATGTGAGGAGTGTCGCATGCATTTGAGTACACTTGTGTGAGTGTGCGTATGACTCTCCGAAGGGTAAGACACATTGTTACTGGTAAATCTACCACATATAGCAGCTGTACTTGCCAAACAGCTGTAAGGTCACCTGCGGATGCTGCTGGACAACATGGTCCTAATGTAGGAAGCAGGCAGTGATACCCTTCATGGCTACTCATAATATTACATCATCAACTTCCTTAAGGAATCCAGAGGAATAATTTGGAGCATCAGCCTGAAATGGAGACAGACATCTAGTCCACAAGATGAAGATGCTTAAGTAGAAGAGTGTGCCATATGTTTTATAGGTTGTGTTAACTCATATGCTTGTTCTACTGTACTGTGTCCTGAAGCTATGAGTGTGGGATGAGGGTGAGACAGAAAAATGAAAAGTGATCAACTGCAATCTTTCAACATCAGCAGATTGGGAAAGATGGGTTGGCTATTATCTCCACCGGACATAAGAAGTATTTCCTATGTGCTTATGGACTGTGGGATGTCAGGCGTCCTGGAGCTGCACACACATAGCTTCTCTGGCTACTAAAACTGTCCTGCTACGGCATAGTACGCATAGCTGCCATCTGAAAAGAACTGTGGGGAAAAAGAGAGAGGGCCAGACATTCTGGTGACATCCGTTTAAGCACCACAGAATACAGAGTATTGAGATGTGCACTGGAGCGTACTTTTGTCACCTCTGAATACTGGAATAGGTTTCCACTCGATGTAAATACCAGCGTGCATTTTTCACAAAGCTGAAATTTAGCAGAACATGTTAGTCTTAGTCTTCATGGTTCTTGTGTGAGCTTTGTGTAGATGCATTGACCACCTGACACTGAGAGTGGTTTAATATTGTACAGGCCTGTGCTTTCAGTGCTCACCGCTGACTGGTGACAACTGATAAACTGATGCAGCCAGCTTGTGATTTCTATCTATCCTTTCTTATGGCAGTAGAAGTTGTTAATAAAACTGCGAGGGTAAAAATATATATTACATAAATTCATGAATTTCCTTTGTAATTTACTGTTAGTGTTTGTGAAATCTGACAAATACATACAGTACTGTGCAAAAGTCTTAGGCACCTGTGGGAAAAATGCTATAAAGCGAGGATGGTTCCAGAAATAATGCCATGAATACTTATTAATCAATAAACCTTCTAAAAAGTGCAGTAGACAAAAAAAACCCCAGTCAGATCAATATTTGGTGGGACCACCCTTTGCCTTTAAAACACCATCAATTCTCTTATGCAAACTTGCATGCGGTTTAAGGTAGAGGTTGGTAGGTTCTTCCAAACCTTTTGAAGAACTGACCAGAGTTCTTCTGCACACTTTGACTGTCTCTGCATGTCCTCCCAGACTGACTTGATCATGTTGAGATCAGGGTTCTGTGGGGACCATACCATCTGTTGCAGGATTCCTTCTTTTTGCTCAAGATAGTTGTGTATGACTGAGATTGGGTGTTTGAGGTCATTCTCAGGCTGCAGAATGAATTTTGGGACCAACCTCCCTCGGTTGTCTCAACAGACATTGAAGTTGCATGCCTAACACTTTTGCACAGTACTGTACATATGTGCAGTTAGAACTCCACTTCTTGAAAAAATATCCCAACAGCATTGTTTTTTGTTTTAAACCTGCTGATGGACTTGAGCCCCCCCCCCCCCCCCCCCCNTCTCGAGGCGATATAGGGTGAATCCCACAGTCTGTTGATTTTTTTTTTTTTTAACCTGCTGATGGGCTTGGGCCCCCCCCCCCCCCCCAGGGCATACCTTCTAGTCTTGCATCATGTAGTGTCAGGATAGTCTCTGGACTGCCATGACACTGGCTTGGAGTAACTATATTGCCAAAGTCTCTGTAAGGTATAAAATCATCACTGATTGGAAAAAAGATGAAGCAGTTTTGCATGGAGGAATCCTGCCAAAATTCCTTTACTGTGATATGAGATCCTGACCAGCAGCTACAGGAACCATTTAGGTTCAGTAATTTCAGTTTAAGGTGGCACAACCAGTTATTGACTGTGAAGGCACAATTACTTTTTACACCTATTACTACACACTTCATTATCTTCCCCACCAAGGAAATAACGTAAAAACAATAGTGGTGTCATCTTTTCTCTCTCAGACTCGCTTATATACTATGAGAACTGACAAGACGATCTGGTGAAATGTAATGCGAAAATTTGCGAAAAATGGTGTGGATGGGGTGCTTTTTCACAGCAGTGTACTTTTTTTTACATGTTTACTGGCAACCATGCCCTCGGTGTTACATGTGGATCAGGAGTAACCCCCCCATCCCACTCCATTCTGTTCTCTTGCGTGTTTTCTCAAGCAGCCGCTTGTCTTTCAAAGGCTTGAAGACATCAAAGATCAAAGGGGCAGATAATCAGATCAGATGACTCTTCTCCTCAATGAAAATGGCTGCCATTCTGGTTGTGAACTGCATATCGCTCAAGTGTCTCTTGTGCTGACTTCACAGCTAAAGCGACAGATTTGGAGATATTATAATAAAAGTACCAAATATGGGACGTACATGGGTTTCAACTGATCTTTTTAGTCCTTTCTGGATGTGAGAGATTGAAGGCTGGTTCAGTGTCAGCGATCCCAGCTCAGAGAGTCAGCACTGGACCATGATGACATTGCTGTCAGACCAATGCATGAGCTGATGAAGTTTAATATTTTTGAAGCGTAACTTATCCTACTAAAGGTAATGCCGTTTTTAATACTTCCTCCCCTTACCTGCTAAAAGACTTTGAGAAATTCTGCTCATCCATTTTAGGGTAAGAACTATAAACCAGTGGGCTTCCTTGTACATAAGCACAATACATTAAGGTACACTGCATACATGGATTGTAATATATGAAATTATATGCAAAATAGTGTGAGGAAAGCAAGAGATAGGCAGTTGGTGGCCATGGTGTGACTTCTCTCCAGCAGGCTTCCCCATGACGTCGTAGACAAAACTGTCAGTATAATTTATACTCTAGGAAATGGCATAATTCAGTACTGGATTATATGGGAGAGAATCCAACTTGGACTGTTTCAACCCATCTATCTTGGGTTCATCCTATTATTGTCATGTGCTTTGCAATTATAAGCAAGGTTATTTGCACAGCTGCTTTCACGGAAAAAGTCCCAGTTGGCTGTAGAAATTATTTTATTGTTTTGATTGTTTTTATCATTTTGAAAGAACATCATGCAAGGGTCTTCTATAACAGTCAGCAAACTGGTCCATAACCAAATGTGTTCTGCCCCATACAGACAAATTAGCAGCAAGATGAACACCTACACTGTGCTGCTGTTTAATGGGGCTAAAGGTGAAATGGTAATAGATTGGAAAAGGGGAAAACCATTTTTTCGGGATCAGTGGTTGAATACAAGCGAAGTCTCATGAGGAATCACGGAGCGGGATCCCCCCGAAACCTGTTCCAGATAGAAAGCGAGGGTCAGCAGGTCTGTGAATTACAGTGCTTCACTGTGTTAATTTCTCTTGCATTCAGTATGTTTGTCTTCTAGAGATGCCTATTCTTTTTCACTGTTTTACTCTATAAATCCTCAACTTTTAGAATTTGACATTTATGTTATATTAGTGTGTTCAAGATTTCTGCCAAACACTTCCTCCTGTGTGTTTAGGAAGCCCTTCATTTGTGGAGATCGTGGCCATTCGAAAAGTGTAGGAAGGACCCGTACTGGCAACAGGGAGGGCTGCAAGGGAGAGGGGGGTGTGCTGGAGGAAAGACCCGAACTGGATCCAGAGGGAGAGAAGAAATACGACACACTCAGCAACGGACACATTACCAACATGAGGTTAAACAATAAATAACAAAGTTTTGTGACAAATATTTTACTATTACTTTTCCACTGGACTTTGACCCATGTCTGTGTTGCTCTCTGTGGCGTCCGCCTGTTCAACAGCAACAACAACGCTTGGGTCCTCAAAGCACCCGCTTTAAAGGTAATACAGTACATCATGTGTCATTACTATTTACCTTTCCGCTTTCTGACCAAGGCAGTGCTGGGTAACTCAACCAGCGTTATTTAATTCTGAGACTTTTTTGCTGTGATAAAACTGTGTTAAATAATGTTACAGAGTACCTCTACTGCCAAGTATAATACTGAATATATGGAATGTTTCTATGTTAAATATTGTAACTTACTATAGTCATGTAAGTGCAGCGCAGAATATGTATTGCTTTGTGTTGCGCAAAACGTGTTGATCGTATTTACAATGTAATAATGTTCAGGACTAAGTGTTTAATGTTATTTTCTGCAGATCTAGCTAATTATTGTTCATTTACCTGTTTTTCTGTTGCTAGTTAATTCTGTTTACCTTAATGTTTATTTCAGATGACATGTAAGAAACAACATCTTTCTGTTTGATCGGTCAAAGTAAATAGGAATGGAGTATGTTCATTCCTCACATAACAGGGTTACAATTCCTGCAAAATCACCCCATCGTTGTCATCGAGTCAAATTATTGTTTATATACAATTTTAATGCCCTTAAAATCAACACTGCCGTCACTTTTTCTCTTAGGCTCCGTTTATATGCTTGTAGAACTAACAAAGAAATCTGATCAAACGTAATGTCAAAACACTGCAATGAACAAGAAAACTGGATCAAATACTTTTTTATAGCACTGAATGATTTAGCTAAGTTAATGGTTACATGTGTATAGTTCATTTTTCTAAGGACTCAAGAACCCAGTTTTAAATCCTCTTTTTGAGGTAGTAAGATTCAGAATCGCTTCAGCAGAAATTAACCTGTACAAATAGTAACAAACAACTGCACCAAATTTGCTATTTCAGCTGTGATTTATACTTACCTAAGTGGTTGTGACTGGTTAAGAGTATAAGCTTGGTAAGAAGCAGAAAACACACAGTTGCAATTTTGTTTCACTATCTGACAAGGTACTTTTGACACCAGGCGTGCCGGAAATAGGAGACAGCTAAACATGAACTTTCTGAAAAGGTCCGTTGTACAATGGGGTCCTGTGAAAAACCTCAACAGTGACTTGAGAAAACCCTGTAGATGTTTTTTTCTTCACCGCATCAGGGTCATTAAATGCGACTGCATTTGTTGCCCCATAATAAGGTCATTTTATGTCCAGGCACTTTATTCACTCCCTACTGTGTGTTTCACTATCTAAAACACACAAACACTGTTCTTCTTTCATAGCAAAACTATATTCTCACACTGTCAGTCTCATGGTGAACCTAACTCACATGCAAAACAGCTGTAACTTTTAAAAATAACCTGTATAAGCATGTATCATTAACTCGAGTATTTTAAATTGCATAAACAGTTTTTATATTAGGTATAAATAAATTCCCTCTGTCACCCTAAAGGACAAGCAGAGGTCCGCACATGTGCAGACTGGCACAGCCCAGCACAACAGAACCCAGGCATTCGGTAATTTAGCAACCCAGCCTATAAAAGAGAGAAGGTGGGAGCAGTCAGGTTGTAGACCAGGGAACACAACTGTTTATGACTGTTTCAGCAGCTCTGCCCTGTGTTCCAGCTTCCTGCACCTGCCACCTACATGCACTTGTTCTTCCGCAATAAATCTGTTCATTGTCTTCCCTCACCTCCAAGTTGCAGTGCTCCTGGGATTGTCCATTCATGCTGTCATCTAGGTCTCCTTGTTGCTTTGCACCCAAAAGTTCATATCTTCCCAACACAAGAACCTCCACCTTAACTTTTGCACTTTGCACTTCTAAATAGCACTACATAGCATTTAACTGCACTTCGGCCCGAACTCCCCACTGGCACGAACTGGAGTGCAGCAGTGACACTGCAGTTCCAAAAGTTATTTACTCTTGTGCATAATATCAATTTTAATAATTTGGATAACAAGCTAAACAATGTAATAATCTTCATTAGACTTATTATAACATATGTTTGTTTTGTTGACATGTATTAAAACTAGTTAGGTTAATTTTAGCAGATTTTTTTTACCTGGGAAGATTTTTTTTTTGCCGTAAAACTAAAAACTTCACCTGCTATTAAGAGGAATTTGGCAGAACAGGACGATTTCTTGGAATGAACTTTATTTGTATGTGTTGGAACCAGATTTCGAACAGGAATTTCTTAAAACTGGAAATATCTGAAATTGGAAGTGCCTTATCTAATGCTGCGATGTTGTAAAAAAATATATAACAAAAGCCTGAACAAACTGGTTTGGTACAACTGAGCAGACGTTCGACGATTAGAGTAGGAGCTGAAGTTGACTATTCAAACATGGTCCCAATATTACTTTTACGGTAAAACCAGAATACGACCATTTCGGTAGTATTGGTGCAGCCATGACAAAAATGCAGGCTAAACACTGAAGCAGTGTGTGCATGTGCGTGTGTGTGTGTGTGTGTGTGCGTGTCTGTGTGTGTCTGTGTGTGTTTGTTTTAGCGGATATACATGATGTCAGGACACAAACACCAGCTTGTGAAAAAGATACTTGAAAGATTCTATTAATTTATTTTATACTTGACGCACTGATGAAATCTAGTTCTCCAAGTTTCCTTCAGATAAATATTTCTGCCACTTACATTCAGTTCCCTTCCAGCGGCGTGATCCAGTGGAGAAAAGCCTGGATCACAGAGAGATTTATCCTGTTGTTGAGACCAACTATAAATATGCAGCTCTTAATGGGATTAGCATACAGTGGAAAATATAGGTTGCTGTTTAAGGCTTCGGAGATGTTTTTACTTGGCATAGATAGAGTTTGGGCTTTAGAAAAATTAATTGTTACTCTCTCAAAACATATTAAGCTCGATTCAAAGCTGCCTCAGAAATCAGTGCCAGAAATGATCATACGCTTTCAGACATCGGCATCATTTAAGGGTGACGGCAGCTGTGTAATCCGGGCAAATTCTATTTCCATGGCACACGTGCAGAAATATGGCAAGGTGACAAAGCCAAAGTTGCACCGAAACACCACATGTGGCCTGATATCCAACTCAGAGGAAACAGTACTTTTAATTATTTGATAACAAGAAAGCAATTTCTGGATTCGTTCGCCTAATGTTGGGGGGGAAACGTGCAGTTTGCATAGAGTGCATGAAAATCACAGCCCACTGAAACAATGCTCTAAAGCAAAGGCAGACTGCTAGAAGAAACTGGCTGCTGAGCTGCAGGTTTGCATAAAAGCTGCACGGAACATTGATGACGACCGTTTTTTTATACCTACAGACGTGCTGTGCATTTGGAAAAAATGTATTTTATATATATGCATGCATGTCACTGATTTCCTGGTCTTTTTCACACCATGAGCTTCTGCTGCTCTGCTTCTCAAGGGCACTTCCTTCTAGCAACACGGAAGGAAAACACAGAACTCAAAAACCTCGCAGGGGGTCGAAGGTTTTGCTTCCCACGATCACAGGAAAAAATATTGACAGGAGCACCTCATGGGAGGAAACGGCACCCAGATTATCATGGAAGATTAAACGCAACGGCTTATGCTGAGCACCTGTGCAAAGCCGTTTGGCCTTGCTGTAGCGTGCCTCTTGTGGAGATGTGGGAGTCTTTGGCGTAAGTCACTGGCTCTAATCCCTTTTTCCCCCCTTTTATGTGTCTGAAAAGACACCGACTTTAAATTCCCCATTGTGACTGTAAGACAGAAGGAGTTGCACGGAATCCTACAGCAAGGATGAAGAGCAAACCGTTTAAACTTCTGCCATGTCCCCTTTATCTGGCAGCTTTTGTAGACTAATTCTCATTCCAGGAAAATATAAAACCTTGTTATCTAACCCTTAGGCTTCAAACAAAGCAGAAGGAGACGGGCTGGCTCATTTGCATAATATTTACCCTAATGGTTTTTCCATTAGGAAAGCACTCTCTTCCGCATAATAAAATGGTTTCAACTGCAAAATAATACACATCTGGAGAGAGATGCAAACTGTTTCCCGAAGGCTGAGGTGCACCAGCGATGTATTAACTCGTGCCTATGCACACTGACAGATAAAATTACTAGAATTATGATTTTTGTTGGGGGCCCAATAAGAAAATTAATTCATAGCAGCCTGCGCCAACAATTGAGTTGTTGGCTGTGATGAAAACGTTGCCCTAAAATATTGTTGTTTAGCCAATCACCTCCCTGCATTACAAGCTTCAACGTTAACCACGGAAACACCCCGACAACTTCCCTCGATACCGACCCCTTAGCGCGACAAAACCACCGTTTTTACCATCATTCGGTTTCTGATTCAAACTGTGGACTAAATTATGATCCTGACTCCTCCTTCAAACCGACCGACCCTTAGCTAGTCTTCACTACACTCTACACACACGTAACGTCAAATTCTCACGCCAGGTCATATTGTTTCTCTTCTCAGGATTCAAAATGGATGCAAGCAGCTACAATTGCCAGCGAATCAACATATTACTGCAACACCTCATCTCATAATTAAAAACGAAAAAATTATTAAAATGCCACCCTAGTTGAGCCCGTTCCTCAGTGCAGATTAGCTGTCGCAAATTAAACATTATGGTTCTGCGGAATATGCTCCTTAACTGGCACATCTGTGCTTTTAAAGCCAAAAGCGCAGTGAAGTAGAAATTAATTTCCTCCATAAGAAACGGGGGAAGCGGCCATTTGGAAGACAGTGAAGAAGTGATCAGGGTGGTACAGTACTGTGCAAAAGTCTTAGGCCCCTGTGGGAAAAATGCTATAAAGCGAGGATGGTTTCAAAAATAATGCCATGAATACTTATTAACCAATAAACCTTCTAAAAAGTGCAGTAGACAAAAAAAATCTCAATCAGATCAATATTTGGTGGGACCACCCTTTGCCTTTAAAACACCATCAGTTCTCTTATGCAAACTTGCATGCAATTTAAGATAGAGGTTAGTAGGTTCCTCCAAACATTTTGAGGAACTGGCCACAGTTCTTCTGCACACTTTCACTGTCTCTGCATGTCCTCCCAGACCAACTTGATCATGTTGAGATCAGGGCTCTGTGGGGACCATACCATCCGTTGCAGGATTCCTTCTTTTTGCTCACGATAGTTGTGTATGACTGAGATTGGGTGTTTGAGGTCATTCTCAGGCTGCAGAATGAATTTGGGATAAGAATCTACCTGTACTTCTCAACACACACTGAAGTTGCATGCCTAAGACTTTTGCACAGTACTGTACAGAAGACCCAGGAGGTCCCACTGAAGCCTACGCTGGGACATGATGATAGTTGGGGTTGGAGAGCACATCAGGACCACAGTGGGCTCTGGCTGGTAAACTTAGCAGCAGAAACATGTTACATAAGGGCTCCTGTAAGAACCAAATGACATAGCCACAGCTATTTGAAGACGGAGAAGGAAGGCCCCTGAGGATAGCTATGGTTTTTGTCACCTCTTGGCACTTTGAAACTTGTTTTGTTATTTTAAGTCTTTGGTTCCCATGACAGTAACGCTTCCCTTTTTGTTGCTTTTTTCAGAAAACCGAAACGGTTTCAGCAGCCGTCTTGCTCCATACTGCAGTTCAAACTGGGGTAAAATTAGTGGTTGTTTAGGATCAGGATGTGTTGCACACAAATAGACATAAAGCGCCGGGAGCTATAAATACAAACGTGCAGGATGTGTCTTTTGTGCTGTACACCAGTGTATGTGGTGGAGCTTGCAGTCCTGTTGACTGACTGCCATTATTATCACACAGGCCATTACAGCGCTAAAAATATTTGACCCACGTAACCTGCGCTGTTTCACATTCCACCAGCTCTCAGCTCAGAAGTCATCTTAAAGAAACCACAATACCTTTTGAAAATTTAAAAAAAAAAATCTGTCAGTGGGCACAATCTTTTGATTTTTGACTTTTAGAAGGTAAAGTTGACTTTATGTCAACAAGTTTGAGAGCTGGACCACTGTTGTCACATACAAAACCAAAACCTGCAATGCAAGTCTCATTCATATTCCAGCTAGGATTGTTAAGTGGGCCTTCAGATATTCTTCACTCCTCTTCCGCACCCACAAGTAGCAGAGTTTTTAAAAAAAATCACTTTGGGAGGTGTATTTGAAAAATACGCCTTCTCTGCCACGCTTGAATAACACGACTATCTCCTCGCACATACTGGAAATGTCATTTTCCCGTCTTTATTTCATCTCACTTCTATCTCCCCACCTGACAAAGCCTTAATGGTTTGTTTTGCTCCAGTTCATTTTCTCTGCCCAGTCTTCCCTTTCAAGATGCTGGTTTATTGCAGAGAGCTGTTGCAAAGCGGCTGCGACAGGACAGGAGAGAGGGCTTGTGAGATGTTTGTTCTGCACTCCCCTCCTTGTCCTCATCTTCAGCCCCCACCTGGCAGTACACAAGAGGCTCTGGGCTGTTTGCGAGGAAAAAGCTCATTGACTGCCTATTAGTCCTGCAAACTTAATAATAGAGAATAAGGGGCTGGAGAGCAGATCAGTGACTAAATGTACTCCTGCCATTTTGGGCCGGGTCCAGTGACGCAGACTGATCTACAAGGCAACGATCAATCGTCACCAGTCCTCACTTTCACTTTGCCTGCCGTCTGCCCTTTTAATTTCTCATCCTGAAGGGTTTCTACAGAGGAAGATCCTTGTAGGTACAAAATACGTCCCTTCTTTCTGCTGCATGAGGGAAGTGGGTCAGCCCAAAATGTACAGTCTTCATATTTGTCCTCATGACAAGAATATGATGTTTTTATTGTTAATGCCTGGCACTCACTGCGTAGCACAAAAGCTTTTGAAATTCTAAGGATTTGATAGACTTCCATCACCCCCTTGTTAATTGTACTTATTACCTCTCAGCTTTTAAGCTGTTGGCTGCTTACAGAATGAATGTCTACATTCAGCTGAATATATATTCTTCACTCATTTGTTCTGTCTTTTTTTTCCAGCTTGGGTTTTCAAACAGGTGTTGTAAGACCACATTGTCTTTTGGGCAAACGTAACAACACGTGTCTTCTCAGTAAAGCACCACGGAACTGTTGAACATGTGTCCTAAAACGATGCCATATCAACATTCTTGGAAGGAGCAGCGATTTGCGCCGCGTTCACGTTCCACCGCAGGCTGTTGCCACAGAGATGGAACTCAGGACAAGGCGTTAGGTGCAAGAACTACAGAAGAACTGCAGAAAAACACAGAGATCTGACATTAATGAAATTCCAAGGCAATCGTGCTCAGACGTTGCTAACAGCTACTGCAGCTTCACTGTCACGTTTGAACATTGTGACTTCAGAACATTTCCAAGCTCATAATGACATGTTTTAGTATGCTTCGCCTTGCAAACGTGCTCACACAGCTCATTTTTAGCCATGTCCACTACCATGCCCCCCCCCCCCCACCCCCACTACCACTTTTGCCTTTTCTACAACATACAAGTCAAACCTTCTGACCCTTGTGGCCCTCGAGGCAAATGAGCTCCTAGAGATTTAAAGCTTTAATGGAACTGTACTGGCATCTGGGTAAAGGATACGTGCTCTCCAGCTATATCCAACATGGCATCCTCAGTGCTCATCCACAGCGTGACTGTGAGGTACAGGAGGCCAATGTCCACACTATGGTATGAATCTGACCATGGAGGATGCTGTCTACAGCTGTCACTGTACGGTAATAGAGAATGACCTCAGTCAGGGCTCAGCAAGTCAGAAATCCGCACTCATTTCTATTCGCCTCCAGGACTCCAGTTTTGGAGCAGTGCTGCATATGTGGAAGAAAAACACAACTCGTAATCATGGAATTACAGCGTTTCTCTGCCAAATGAGCCAAACGCTTCAACAAATTGTAGAATATAAACAAAGAAATCCAAACCAACCAATCCGGTCTTTCCAGGCTCTCATCCATATTTAATACGTGGGGTTCTCCTACGAAGCCTGATTGTTGATACTCGATACGTTATTGGTGATGTTGGTTAGGAACTAGTGATATGTTTTGAGTGATAAAATATATGCAGGCAATGTTTGATCATTCTCAGAAATAGATTATACAATTTGGCTGTCCTCCCAAATAAATTCCTTTTGTCCAGAGAATAATCTGTCAGTTGAAATTTTGACTCCATCCAATTGTTTAACAGATTTTCTTTCTAAAATACAAACCGTGAAAATATCAAACTGTCCGCAGTGATCTCTTCTTATAGACATGTATACAGGTGTACAAAAGTGCAAAAGCACACTTTTCCACCACTTATGCACTGGGTTTTTGTAACAAGTATACAGGTACAGTGACACCTGCCCCTGTACACTAATAATTTATTTTCTTATTAGTATTGAGGTAGGGATGGATATTTAACAAAATCCACCCCAGACACAGAGTTAAAGGATCTCCAGTAAGATGTTAATAATTACATTTATTCATGTAACAGCTGCTGTTCCCCAAAACAGCACATAGTTCAGAAGTTCAAAAGTGCATTTCATAACTTGGATGATGCAGATGACGTAGCCTTAGATGGAGACACGCAGTTGCTGAAGCACCAAGCTGCAGCTTTGGCGTGGATTGCATCGCTTCATCTGGCTAAAAGCAACACAAATTCTCTCTCTCTCTGGTTTGTGGTACCAACTCAGTGTTTGTCGTCGTCCCTCTGTTCTGCAGTACCAGCTTGGCCTTTTTTTGTGAGAATCCCTGGAGAGTCTCGTCTTTTTTACTTCACTGTATGACAGTTGGGACATTTTGGGTTTTTTCTCCTTTCTCTCTACGGTTAACTAGTTGCGGACTGTGAAATAAAAGGCCTGGTCAGCATTTGAATGAAAACCTTGCTGTTGGTTTCATCTCCCTCTGTCCTCTTGACTCATCACACACCATTATTCTGTACTTGTGGTTCAGAACTGATCCCAGACCACGTGGTCTCCTCGAGGGAACAGCTTGTTGCAGACATGGCCTACAGTGCAAACACAGGGCAACACATCACTATATAGAAATTGAGACACACCTTTCCATTTGGAACTGGACAAGAAGACTCAATGTTACAAAGAGGTGAGCAGTGGGCACACTGAGAAATGTATAGAGTAGGAGGAAGGGATTTGCATCTCCCTGACCAGACAGGTGACATGGCCTCTGGGTGAGAAGATAGGAGTATAATTTCCTACACAACTGTGATAAAGCCTTCTTCCTGCCAAGGCTGCTGTGAGAAACTGATATACTTAAATAGCTTGACTATTAATATGTTTCTCTAGAAGGAGGAAAAAAATGATGACAAATCATTTCCCTCTGGTGATGCTTTGGGATTGTTTTCTCAATGCCCAGTGACTGTAAGACAGGGTTACATTTTAATGCTGAATCCCCTTTTCCAACTCTGGAAAAATAATTACAGGATGAAGATGATGATGATGATGATGATGGTCGTTGTTGTTGTTTGCTAGTTTTACATTTGAAATTAACTGATTCTGACAGTATCATTGAAAAAGCAAATGATATGTGACTTAATGTAGTCAAATCTGGTTGTCATTTAGCAAACAAAGATGAACATCATTAACTGAGTAATTCGACACATGAGATGAAATACAGATTATTAACTTTAGGTTCAGTTTTTTAACTCCTCATCATTATTTATTTTGATCTGAAATGATCTAATTGCACGTCTGTCAGTCTTTTTCCCACAGTCTGTCGGGGAGATGATGTGGACCACACAGCGCCTCTGGTCAATACACCTCACACATTAATCCCCCAGTCGATCCTCATCTTGGGTTTGTCTTTTGGATGAACACATGAAGGTGATGAATACATGCGAGGATAAATGACAGGCATTTACACATCCAAATAAAGCTCAGCTTGTCCCCATGCCAAGGTTGTAATCTCCTTTGAGAGGCATGCATGTCAGGTTTATATTACTGCTGCTGTCTTTTCTCCATGGCCAGAAATGCTCGTAAACTTTGCACCGAACAAGAACTGCCGCCAACTGAGAATGACCCACACTGATGGACAACCATCACTGGGCAGCAGCAGAATATAAAGCTGATCATTGCACACCAGCTAGAGTTTAGTAGAGACTTTGCAACCAGCTGGGTTGACTTAAACCGTCATGTTACTAAGTCAACTAGACCCAATTCTCTTTACCTTCCTCTGATATGGGTTTCACTTACAACTCAGGAAAATACGACTTGGGTAGAACTGCTCAGAACACCTTTGGGACCCCTCTGCATACATGTATCCTCCAATAGGTCAAAATTAATTTTCCTGTCCTGAAAAACAATATTTCTGTACATATGTAAACATATTTGCATCACTGTATGTGACTTTCTGTAACAGTAACCAACCATTTTTTATTTGGGTGACTGTAACTGGCTACTAAAGTGGACCTGAAATTAGAATGATGTGGCATAGAAAACATCGGGAAATAGCAATCTGTAAGTTCAGGGCCTCCAGAAAACAATATAATAAAACAATTGGTTTTCATTTTCCATAATTTAATTCTGTACTTTTCATTTTTGCTTTTTTTGATTTTAGTTCTAGGAAAACAGGAATGCTGAGAAGCACAGACACATTGCAGAAGTTTGAGATGAAGGTGAAAAGCATTGAGTTACATATCATCAGGAGTAAGAGTGGAGACAGAAAACCCTGATTCTGACCACTGTGTGTTATTTTTGCACATCTTCTGCTAAAGAGTTAGCCAAAAAGCATGTTTAGCTCATGTTTGAAAGTTTTGGATGTTTTTTTTAATGCATAAAAGTCATACCATGCAAGTAACTTTTATTTTATTAGTTCTACCTTTATTTTTGAGAACATATTTCTGCAATGTGCGCTCAGTGAACAAACCATTTATTGGGCCTCTGCAATTGTATTTAATTGAAATGGCCGATACAACCACTGAACCTGAAGAGGTTATGTAACTCATTTTTTGAAGAAGTGAAAGCATATAGGTCAACAATTTTTCCAGGATTCAACCTAATACATTTCCTTGCCTCAGGTCCAATCGCCCAGATCTGCCAGTTAGCCATGTCAGCATTTTTGTTTCGGACAGCCTGAACAACTATAACTTGAACTACTTTTCCTGAATCTTTAAAAGCTTAATAAAGACAACTTAAAATGTGCTGACCTCAGATGTAAACCACTTCTCTTTCCATACAACTTTAAGGTTTTCAAAACCAAACCATATTTTAAAGTATAAAAGGTTCAAGGTTCACTTTGTTATCAATCTGTCCTTATACAGATGTACAACAGAGGATGAAATGTAGTTTCCTCTCACCCATGGTGCACAACATATTAACATGATGGGGAAACATGATGACAAGGAAAAACACAGACAGATGGAGGTAAATGGAGGTGTTACTGATAGATAGATAGATAGATAGATAGATAGATAGATAGATAGATTGGTTTGCATGCTGCAATAGCATCTCCCAACCAGCAGCGGTGAAAACAGTTGGTGGAGAGAGTGAGAAGAGTCCCTGTTGATGATATGAGCTTCCCTGACACATCTGTTGTAGGTGGTCTGAATGGTGGTCAGTGGAGTCCTGGTGATGGACTGGGCAGTTTTGACTGCATGGTGAAAAGCTACTTAGTCAGAGACAAGGTGGTCCCATACCAGATAGCACATCTGTAGAAGATCTGCAGAAGCAGGTGAGCTTGTTCAGTCAAGATGGAAGGTAGGATCTCTGATCTGGAGGAATTGCTAGATTTGAAAACTAATTTAATAGCTACTCAGGAGCAGAAGGCAGAGGAGCAAAAAGCAAAACTGACTGAAATGGAATTTAAAAATCACTGCAACAGTCTGGAAATAGTGGGTCTGCTTGAGGAAGCTAAAGGTAACATTTCTCTGAAATAATTTCTGCACATTGAACTACACTCTTGGGTTGGACAGTCACCTGATTTTGATTGTCCTGAAAATGATTTCATGTACCCACTCCCTTGTCACACTCCCAACCTGAACAACAATCCAAAAACCATCATTATCTGGTTTTCATGCCTCTTTGACAAAAGACAAATGTAGAAAAAGCAGCTACCAAGAAACACAACATTATCTTAAGAAGTCTTGTCTGCGACTCTACTCTGATCTGCCAGCTGAAATCATCTGCAAGAGGTGTGAGTTTGATGAGGTCGCCAGAACTTTCAAACAACAGAAAATGTACCAGGGTTTTACTTTTCAGCACCAACTGAGATGTCTGCACAAAGGGAAAATCCATGTGTTTGAGAACATGGCATCTACCTCCATTTTCCTAGCCAATCTGAAGGACTGACATTGAGTGTGGTCCATTCATGTACTGGAAATTTTTTAGTTATTCAGATTTTGTTCTTATGTGGTTACATTATATCTTCTATAGATCTTCTCTCTTTTTCCCAGGGCAGAGCTTACCTTCTTTTTGAAAAATTGTTTTACCTGGTTTCCAAATCACTGTGGTGTTTTATCCTTCCATTTCACTTCTGATCAGTTCTGGGGAAGATTTATAGCCAAAGATATCTAGTTAGGAGTTAGTTAGGAGATGACTGCCTGTCACCCCATAAATATAGATAGTGGTTGTGGCCGACTGGACCTCAGCAGGGGGGGAGGGGAAATTACAGGTCTTATTTAAATTTTTGCTCTCCCTTTCCCAATGTGCTCTCTCATGCTTTTCTGAAGAACAGGGTCATGTGGTCTAGTTCAAGTTGTTCTCAATGCAATAGGCTGTATGAATGAGGCTATGATTGTTTTTCAGTAAAACTGAGTTTCCAGTTAATTTGAGATGACATTATAATTATAGTTAGGAGGACTTTAATGTGTTAAAATATTAGACTGCACTAAAGCGAAACTGAATAGTTCTTCTTTAATATTGTGCTGAAGTTTTACAATGACCTCTTAGTATATCATCCTTTTCCTTCAGTTTTTAAAGACTGTGATTATTCTACCATTATGGTCTCTATTTATCCGTCTCACTTGGTCATTTTTAAATTCCTTACAGTTGATTTTATTTTCTTTTTTAACTCAGCTAAGGAGACAAACAGTATCCGGTCACTGGGGGGGGGGCTCTGTTTTCACACATGGGCTGGTGTTGAGGGACTCAAACCAGGTGTAGAATTCATTCACAATTTTTGTAGAAGATGGAAGAGGAGCATAAAACCAAATTAACCAGGAACATAATGATAAAAAATAGTTTCAGCCCCATCAGGATTAAGTTACATATTCAGACTCAGTATCAATTAAACATAAAAATGTTAGCTTTAACATATTTACATTTTTTGTTTGTATTAAGGGAGGTATAGTATAAAAATATTTAGTACCATATTTTTAACATAAAATAAAATAAAAGACTGGTAAAATGTATGAAGTTTGGTGAATCTATATATGTATTAAGATATCCAATAAATGAATTATTCTGAAGGTTGGCTGAAAGTGCAACTAATATATACCACAGCACTGCTTTCTTCATCTTTGATAGATGATAGTCTTTTGGAGACTGCTGCAGTATAAGGCCAACTGAATAAAGGGGAAAAAAACAGAAATATAAAGAAGCAAGGAAAAAACTACGTCTGTGAAGGTTGGGACTCTCAGAAATCCAAACATTTCATTCCATCCACATGGTTTGCTGCAAACCATTTAAGAAGGAGGTGAATCTGCAACAGTATGGGACACACATAGGAAATGAACGCCCCTCTTCATGGTAACATAGTCCAAGATGCGAGTAACACCTCCATGCAAACAAACTCTTTGACTGGTGGCATGAACACAAGGATGAAGGAAAATATACTTTCTGTGGGCTCCTCAAACACCCATTCTGAAAATCAAAAAGAAGATCTTGAACGCAAAAACCAAAGTAAATTTTGCCCATCAGCCATCAGAAAGTAAGCTATCCATAGCTGTCAGAAATCATTCTCCCACCATCTACCATTAAAAAAAAAAAAAAAAAAAATATATATATATATATATATATATATATATATGAACAATATATGAACAAATTATACTTAAATGCTTAAATCTTTAAATTATTGGCTTGGATTTTTTATGCTTGAAGGTGCCTGTTGCCTTATGTTGCCAGGACAGGCTCCATCTTTCTAAAAGATGGATAGCAAGCAGGAGGTCTTCTATACAGAAAGGAAAATGAGTTCAAGGTGCTGTTGTGCCCCCAAATTATGCTTATTATTGAGAGTGAAATGAAACACTCCATCATGCTCCTTTTAAAAGGCTAAGACAGCCACTTAATGAGTGGTCTTCCCTCTTCTTTGGAATTATTGAGGTACAAACAGGTGATCATGGTTTAGATTTGACAGTTCCTTCACTGCACTTTTAGGCAAAGCCTGCTGCTTTAAAATGTATTGGTTTTTACACGGTTCTGCGTAACTCTGAGTTTGCAGGTGTGTTTATTATATATTTATTGTGGGTAACCTCATGTGCAATTATTTATGAATGAAGGAATCATGTAGATTTACTGTGATAACATATATATTTCCCTCCCCATTTTCCTCCGTAACTTTTCTCAGACTTGGGGCTGCTCCTGCTACTATTTTTGCTGATACTAGGATTGTGCTCTACTGGACTGAGACCAATGTTGTCATATCTGGGATCTGATGGAGCCACTTTTGAAGCTCAGGGGTCATAGAACCAAGTGCTCCTATCATCCGAAGGACTAGCTTGGTTTTCACTTTCCGCATGCATTTAATGCATGATGAAAGTTAGCGACTAAAGGCTTTTTTTTTTACCTTTTGCTGAACTCTAAAGTTTTGCATTGTATAGTTCTAATATGGAGCTTAAAATGTTAAACCTCCATAAGATTAATAATGTATAGCTGTTTGTAGCCACACAACACATGCTGTCAGTTTTCTTTTGTCACACACAATTAATCCGACTGCACAATGAAGAAGAAAGTCCACCTTAAAAGTAAGAATTTTGACAAGATATAACTTTATTGGAAGGAAGTTCAGTTATCCATTCAAAAGACGTTCAGTGTGAAGTTTGACTTGACACGTTTATTTTTGCTGCTAAACCACAACCCAAACTCACTTTTTAATGAGGTCATGGAATGTACAGTACATGCAGTACCAGTTTCTGTCCTTCAGTAGCATGGGACATTACAGTATATGCACCCAAGTCTGAGAAAAAGAGAAACTAATGTAAATACTTGTATAAATCTTGTCTCTTGTCTGTCGGATGATGAACTGATAAAGACAGAAAGAGAAGTAATAAAGACAGAGGGAGTTGAACTACCATAAGGCCAGATAACTGTTGTGCAGGACAACTGCAAGTAAGTACCTGGGGATCCTCCAATCATGTTGAATCCATGAGGCAGACACTGGGAAGATAGTAATATCAAAATACCTCCATGTCATGCCAGTTCCTGAAGACCCACCTGAATGGGACAAACCATATCAGAGCCTTCTATTCAATTTCCAACACCCAAAGACTTTACACCAGCTGGAAGATAAGGGCCTGGTGTGTTACAACTACTGTCTTGAATGAAATATGAAACATCCATGAATATATCCAAGCAATGGCCCCTAAAGATGAGCTGCTAGGGGAATGTCTGAAGATAGGGGATGTGGATAGTAGGGAAGCAAAGGATGTGCCATAGCAAGATTAGCCCCTCATGGAATGTACCACCAACAGATAACAGAGGTGGCTGAAATGAGGATATGCTATAAATGGCTGGAAAAGGCAGGACTGAAGGTCAGTACAGAGTCACTGATCATTGCAGCACAAGAACAAGCACTCAACACCAGGTCAGACAGAGGTACTGTCTCAGGCAAGTTGTCCTGTAGTAGTTGTCCTGCCTCTCTGTTGTGTGGCCTTGTGGTTGTTCAACTTAATCTGTCTTTATCACTTTCTATCATGATTCTCTAGTCCAAATAACATCAGAACATCCTCACTGTAGATCCTGATCAAGTAGATCAAGATTTAATGTTTCTTTCAGACTTGGGGTACAGCTTGATGTCATCCAGGTACAAGAGGTATCTGATGGTAACTCTACTCCTGAACCTGAACCTGTAACCACTCTTAGTGATGGCTGATGGGGTTCAGGCCTATGAAGAACAACAGTGGGGATAGTGCCTCTCCTTAGTGGATAATACACTTTATGGTCACCTCAGCAACTGCCTTTGAGCTGTTTTCTAAAATTTTCCTCCAGTGGTCCACTGAGTTTTTGATAAATGAGACATCAAAATTGAGATAAATAACACATTTAAAAACAGACATTTGCTCTCATTAATAACATACAACAATGTAATAATAATACAGACGCACAAGATAAACTGAGGTGGGATCACAAGATTGCACACAACAATCATCAGTCACAACTTGAAAGGGAGGTGTGAAGGTAATAACTGCAGACAAGAATGGGTGTCAGTGCCACTAGTGAATTAGGTGTGGTTGTTCTGTCCTTGTAAGTAATTCACAATAAATATAACCAAATTATGCTCATGTTCATCAAACCCAAAAGACGTAACTAATCTATCACCGATTCCCGCTTTGTATACAGTGGATATAAGAACCCCCTTATTGAAATTTTGTGACATCAAGATAAATCACGTCAGACATTTTTCCATCTTTAATGTGGCCTTGTGACCAACAAGATTCAGAGAAAAGAAAATAGGCAATTGTTATGATAATTAATAATTCCAAATAATTGGAATTTAAAACCCCACAACATTCTGGTTGCACAAGTGTGCACACCCTTTTTAATGAGGCCTGTAGCTGTATTCAGAGGTCAATCACACTCAAAATCATGTCCAAAGGTAAATAGCATATACCTGTCATCAGTGAAAGTGATTCTGATGAACTCCAAGTAAAAAGCAGGATTTACTTAAAACATTTTTAGATGCATCCTACTGGGATAGCCATTGTCTGCAAGGAGCTGAAAAAACATTTATGGGATCTTATTGTTGAAAAGTACTAATCAAAAATAATATCAAACATGCTGGATGTACCATGGAGCATTATGAGAACTATCATGGAGAAAATATAATAGTACAGGAACATTTCCAAGATTAGGATGACTATCCAAAGGTGATGACAGGACAAGGAGGAAACTTATCAGGTAGGATACCAAGATGCCTACAGTAACATTAACCATGGGACTAGACTAACCTTTAGTATACACAGTAAAGACAGGTACTTAACCTTTGTTTGTAATTAGTACTTTGGTACTTTTGTAGTACATAAACATTGCAGGCTGCCAATGAGTCCTTATTGTCCCCTTTTGTGGTACCCCACTAGAATATTTTATGAAAAAAGGTGCCGTGCCTTACACAGATGGTTAAAAAAACTTGGATTTTATATCATGGGCTACAAATTTGAATCTCACTGAAGATGGGATTTGGTGAGGGTTGGGCAAGTGCTTGCATAACATTTATGATGTCCACAAGCAATGAGAATGACAAACCAGGAGATGGACAAGACAGTGTATGGACACTGGGTGTCTCTAAATGCCTGGTTCTTAGCCCTGAGGGTGGGTCACTGCGAAAAAAAACCTGGAGAAAGATCAGACCCCAATTTTCCCAAAAAGGTTTAAATTGTTATTCCTAGAACTATGAGAACACTAATATATCATGCAAGTATGATAACACAAATTACTTAATCCAGTCTCTTAGAGCGTCATTTACAAATCCCAGCCACACTAAAGCAGCAATACTCAAATGATGCTTGTTTCGTATAAGGGGCCCAACGTGTGCCAAAAAAACATTCCCCCAACCAACACCACCAGCCTGAACCATTGACACAAGTCAGCTTGGGTTCATGGCTTCATGCTGTTTACACAAAAATTCTGACCCTACCATCTGAGTGTCAGAGAAATCAAGGTGCATGAGCCCAGAGGACATTTTTCCAATCTGCAGCTGTCCAGTTTCGGTGAGTCGATGCCCACTGCAGCCTCAGTTTCCTGTTCTTGGCTGACAAGAGTGGAACTCAATGTGGTCTTCTGCTGTTGTAGCCTATCTGGCTCAAGGTTCGACGTGTTGTTTAGAGATACTTTTCTGCCCACTGCTGTTGTAACGAGTGGTTATTTGAGTTACTGTAACCATCCTGTCAACTCAAACCTACAATATCTGATAAGGGTACCTGTCAATTTTTGCATGGTTTTGCAAGCTGCTCAACAGTTGTATGAGATGAACTTGGACATAAGTCAAAGTAAAGCATCTTACAAGTGATTTGTTTCTTTGGGAACCGCTGAAGTAGAGCTGGGAAGATGTTGGGTTATTTCTTGCCTTGTGGGGTGGAACTGGTTCCAGCAAGTGAATGCAAACTTTTCACTGGTAGTTTGTGTTTGTTCATCTAAATATTTGTTTTTGAGGTATGTTTTAACTGTTTTATCCTGAGTAGGGTCTGGGCAAAAAATTTTCTTTCTTGTCAGCCATTCAGATGTAGACTTACTTTTGTGTTTAGGCTGTTGGTATAATGTGGAATGCTGCATTTGTTTTAAGATGAACATAATGTGACCAGTGTCGTCTAAAGATTTCTACTTTTTGATTCCTCTGTCTATAGAACATTATCCCAAAGGCTTGGGGATCTTGCAGGTGTTTTTTTTTTGTTCTGAAAGTGTGAGAAAAACATTGATGGTACTCTTGGAAAGCAGTGGCTTCTAATGTCATACTATTTCATGAATCCCATTTTTACCTAGTGTCTCTCTTAATGTTTAGTCAACACTGACTTTAGCTGCAGATCTTTGGATGTTCTAGGATTGTTTGTGACTTCCTTAATAAGTTGTTGCTGTACCGTTGGAGTAATTTTGACAGACTGGCCATTTCTGGGAGGATTCAACACTGTTCCAAGTCTTGGAGAAAATGACACTAACTGTGGTGCAGTAGACATCCAGAGCCTTAGAAATGGCTTTGTAACCCTTTCCAGAATCATACATTTCAATAATGTTTTTCTCATCTCTTCTGGAATTTCCTTTGATCATGATATAGTGTTCTTGTAGAAACTTTGTTGTGACTAGTTCAGTCTCATGGTATGGTTGAATATATGTATAGTGAAGTTTGTAGTGAGTATGTAGTGAGACAAGAGCGGTGCTGCAATCAAACCTGGTTGGATTCAATCAGCTGAATCTAATCGTGTGTTAAATTTTATCAGTTAGTTCATTGTCAGACTAACAGGGGACGTGGCCTCACAGTGGCTTCCAGCCCCTGGCTTGTCTCTGTGAAGTTTCAAGCTTGCTACTTTGAGCTTTTTTTGTCTCACTTGCATTTGCTTAGTTTCCCTTATTTTTTTGTGTTTGTGTGTTTCCCTGGTTCCACTTGTCAATAGTTATCTGTATTGGTGCTTGTATGTCTTTGTTGAACACTGTGACTTGGGGGGAAACCAGGGGGGGAGTATGTTGTTACTGGGTACATGCGGGTTTGTTTTTAAATGTTTGAAAACGGTTGGTTCAGACAGAGTTCCACCTGTGCACTTCGGTTTGAGTTTTTACAGTTAGGGCCTCTGTAGATGCCGAAGATCTTTTTTTTTCTTCCTGTTCATATTTATTTAGGTTAGTTAGGTTAGCTTACATTATATTGCACTTCACTTGTGCTTTCCTTTGGCACCACTCATGTTCCTTTTCCTCCATATCGTCATCCCTGCCAAGGCCACCATCTTCATTTTCTTTTATGCCCCCCCTGCAAATTCCCAATGCCCACATAGTTCTAATGTTACACCCCTATAGGTCCAGGGATTTTGGTATTGTAACACCTCCAAAGTAATCTACTGTTGGTATCATCGATTTGTGATGTGCCTGATACTGATTTTTAAAACTGTGTGTGGAGTTTTAATTCTGTTATTTCTTTTAGGGAGGAAAATGATCTTGAGGTGTGCAATATTTTGGTGGCAATCATGACGTGAGGGTCTCCATCTCAGATTCTGCTTCGTTGGACCTGAAGTCTGTACACCCAAAAATTCTCTAACTTCCAGAGGATCCATGGAGAGGAGGGTTAGTAATGACTCCGTTTTGAGTTTTAGTTGTCCCCCAAGGGGTCAGTCCTTGTTTTCTTCATTAAGTCCAGTGAAGCAAGCAAACATTTGTGCAACATGGGCGATTCTAGGATGTGCCTGAAGTAACTGATGACGACTCACAATTTCACTTGGTTGTAAATTGCATCAATTTCAGACTGCTTTTTCGAACCAGTTGACCAATATAAAGTTTTTAATTAGGTCACATAAAATGAATGAGGTAGGAAGAAAGCAGGATGCTAATGACATTGCATCAAAGTAAGTTAGTTTGTGTGCTAAAGGCTGAGCTGCGTACTGTGTTCATCAAAAGTGTGGAACACAGTTTTTTTCTGTTTTCCTCAAGCCCAACTTATTATTCAAACTCATGTATCTGTTACTGATTCGCTTTCCTGTCGGTCCTTTATCTCATAGTCACATAACTGCATCAGGTATTTTAATGACTCCATTTGAGATTCCATTTTCCAGGCTGAGGTGTAAATAATATTCAATGAACCCACCAAACGGTCGTGAGGTCTCAAAGATAGACCGCAATAGCTCTTCTTTGCTTTCAGCTTATGTAAGTCTATAGTGGGGTCAAACTTGTTTTTTAATAATTTCAGGCTAAATAGAATGTTGTCCTTCACTAAATTCATGCAGTCAGTTGCCAGTTTATTAGGTATACCCCCCACCTTCACACAAATTGTATATTGCAACGAGTCATATGTCAGGTGACGGTGATGTGGGGTGTAAAGTAGGCAGACCAGTGTTTCTAGCATCTGTTAATGTTCAACTGAGCAGTGAAAGAGGAAAAACAAGTGACGTTAGTGATTGAATGCAGCTGATGATTGATGAAAGATTATTGGCGCTTAGCACAGTGACTCTAACACCTACCAAACGGCTGTCCTCCGTTTCAAGAGTATGTCAAGAACTGTATGAAAATCAAAAAAGTACCAGTGATTTGGGTCCTGTGGAAAAACACCTTGTGCATCAGAAGGGTGAAAAAATGCCAGCAATTGTGCAAGGAAACAAATGGGCCACAACCAGGAAAATTGCATCCAGATTAAACACTGGTGTGCAGAATGTAATCTCAGATTATGTCTCAAATGGGCTAAAACACCTGAAGACCATCTGGGTTGTTGATGCTGTCAACAAAGAACAAGAAAGTGTGTCTCCAGTGGAAAAAGGTTGCGTGGTGGGATGAATCCAAGTTCCATCATGCCAGGTTCCATTATAATGATCAGGATCAGAATTTGGAGCAAGCAGAATGAATCCAGCCAGTACAAGTTGATGGTGGCAGTGTGATGGTTTAGGGAATATTTCCTGGGTCACAGTAGGGTCCCTGATACCACTGCATATTAGGACATCATTGCTGACAAAGTTCATCCCTTCATGGCTAGTTTATCCACTTGGATGGACACTTCCAGTATGATAATACACCATGACACAAGGCTCGTAATGTCACTGAACAGTTCCAGAAACATGAAAATGAGTTTTTATTGCTTCAGTGGCCTGCACAATCATCAGATCTCAACATTATTGAGCATCTTTGGGTGGGAATGGCTATTCGCAGCAAGACTGTGCAGTTGACCAATTTGCAGTAGCTAAGCAACACAATAATTTCCGCATTCCTGCACAAACCATCCAGCATCTGGTGCCCAGAGGAATTCAAGCCATTCTGAAGGTCAAGGGAAGTGCAACACTCTACTAGACAGAGAAATATTTTTCATTTAGAGAAATAATGATGGTTTTAAAAGTAGATGCAGTCATTTCTCATAACACAGTAAAATATCCCGTCTCTTTCAGCGGACAACAGGAGCAGAGCAAGCAAGCTCAGTGTCTGCACTCTGTAGGTTTTTGTTATCTTCATGGTGTGTGTGTGTGTGTGTGTGTGTGTGTGTGTGTGTGTGTGTGTGTGTTTAAATTTGGCGGCACCAGAATGTCAGCATGAAGATGACTCAAAGCTCAGAAGCAGTCTCTGTCTTTCTAACCCTTTCCTTCTCTGTGTCTCTGGCTACTCTGGCTTTATCAGTGTACCTAATAAACTGGCAGCTCAATGTACTTTTTTATACTGAGTTGTAAGTTGTTTTAAATATGACGCTATGTTTGAACAGCTTGGCGTGGAAATTTTGTTCATTGTCAGGACTGATCAAGGTTTTGAAGTCTCCTCTAAGTGAAACTGTACACATCCTGTGAGTCAGTGACTAAAAGGTCAGAATTTATACATAATGAACCTCATTTATCATTTTTCTCTCTTTTTTGCTGCACTATTGTATTCATTAAACTTTAGACAATAATTATTTTTAAACTGAAACAAAATATATGTGTCAAGCATGTTTACAGGTTGTCAGTTTTATCTTTTATCGAGTTCTGCTGTGTGTAATTGTCATGTAGCGCTCAGACACTTGTGCTGTTGTGAACCCAGAGGGGGAATTTATTGTTTGTTGTTGGGACAAGGTGGCCGGACGAATCGAGCAAAAAAAATAAAACGAGACACGGTGACAGAGCGGAGGGTGGGTGGTACAGGTAAGGAGCTCAGGAACACTTGGACAGAAAGTGATGTAAGGCTGGCCGGAGGAATTCAGCTCGGCGGCAAGGGAGTGTGTGGTGTCTTTCGAGGTTCTGCAGGAGGGGGCCGTACAGAAGCTCCTTATGTACGTGTTGTGCTGATGGTGAAAAGTGGAAGTTATCAGAGGTCAGGAGAGGTTCAGGGCTGTGACAATGATGTGACTATTTGGCCACTGTAATACATGCCGGTACTTTGTTTTATAAGACATACCGCAGTAGCACTTTAACTGGAATTTTAATTTTTTTAATGCCTTTTTTAAAATATATTTTGGTGTTACAATTAAGCTGAAAACATATGTGTCCAAGTCTGTAGTCTACAGAAATATACTTTTCCCTGACCGCTAAAGTTTTAGCTGGCCGGGGTGCAGGGTGTCACAGCCTACCTTGTCACTGCAGCATGTGCTTAAAAAGGCATTTTGACTGAAAAAGGTTCAGATTCTTTGACCCAAAGATTTCTTTTAACTGGTTTTAATAGTTAACACCTTAGAAATTCTTCACCTTACCCATGTGAACAACAAACTTTAAGTATACTTTCCAAATAGCTAGAAAAGGCCATCATGTCAAGAGGAATAATGTCTGGATTGTGTTACCTATGACACCGGAACAGTCAGATAGACACATCTGCGTCCTCTTATTAAAATCTTTTGTGTTATAAATCTTGCATGAAAAATGATGTATGATGTATGTATCTTATGTACCTGCAGCTGTATTTTCTTCTATTTTTAAAGTTTTGCTGCAAAATGTTTGGATTTTTTTGCTTTTAGTTGGCAGTAATATGCAGTCAGAAGAAATACGCGTGTGGGACCGCTTTCAGTCCGCTCACTTCACAGTGTTTACAGCTTGGGTGTCACGCCCCCGGCTCCGGACTCCGCCCCTCCTGATTCCTGATCACCTGCACCTGCTTCCTCTTAGGTGGTGCCTATTTAGATCGGCGATTGCCAACAGCCCAATGCGAAGTATTGCCCCATGGTTCATGTGTGCATACCGAGCACTTCTCTTCCAGTCTTGTTTTGTTATCGACCTTTGCCTGTACCTGACCACCGATTTAGTCTCACCCTTTGCTGTTTGTCTGCCTGCACTGAGTTGCTTACTGGACCCGAACCTCGCCTGCCTTGTGACCACGAATTCGGAACGCCCCTTTCAATAAACGGAGTTCATCGCATTTGTGCCTGCGCACGTCTGCTTATTCTCTTTCAACGTGACATTGGGTCCAATTTTTATGAGTGTTGGTGATCAATAATAAAATAATGAAAGTTCCACATTTTTATGGGATGAATCAGTCAAAAATGCTCCAGTTGTTATTAATTGGTTGGTAATTTTTTTTTTACATTTTCTTCTTTATTCATTGCCGCCAGAGTTACCCACCCCTACCCAGGTCACAAAGTGGAAATATAAATAGCAATAACACATTATATATCACCAAACTGCTTTGCCCCTAAAGGAGCTGTATGTGGTAGTGTTGTTAGTGCCATCAAATGGCCGGACGCCACAGAGAGCAAAACAGGTTCCAGTCATGGTGCACATTCACTTGGCTCAAAGGCGAAAATGTATTATACATCAACAGTTTTCTTTCCCACTATGGCAAAAACGCCTAGCTGCCAGCACACAGGACCGCAGCTCAGTTTTCTCATATCCCCTATAGGCTCACATTATCAACCTTAACTTAGATAATCAGTTTTATGGCAATCTGCCCATGTATATAGCAGAGCACCATTACAATATAACTTAAAAGTACGTATCATGATCGGGAGGAGCAAGAATGTAATTCAAAGCATCAGATTGCAAAAATGCACTAACCAGAGCACCTTTCTTTCTTTCTTACCTGATGCCCCCAGGTTAGATCACTAAATATGTTCAGCAGACGTTCAGTGAGTATGTAGGTTTCCTTAAACCTTCCTCTCCTACACAAAGACTGTTCAGCAGATCAGTTTGGGAGGAGGGGTCAAATATTTTGTGCTCCTGACTGTCCAATTTTACCCTTATGACATTGTCCTGATGTAACATTTTAAAATCCACTAATAGACTTGTTTTAAAAATAAGACATCAAAACAGCATGACTACAGCTGCCTGGGACAGCATCTGAGGACTGGAAATGCACAGGATATAGAAAGGTTACAAAAAACACTGACTTCACATAGGCCACGTAGTGGTATTTTGTGATGCAGATGAATAATGGAGTCAGAATTCATAATGCATGATCAGAGTTAGTGACTAAAGGCATTTTTTTACCTTTTGCTGAACTCTGAAGTTGTGCATTGTATAGTTCTAATATGGAACTTAAAAGGTGTAGGTCAAACCAGGAATCAGTCCGAAACAAGCGACGAAACAGACAAGAAGTAAACACAAGACAAGGTCGTGGTACAGAAACAGGTGGATAGCCAGCGTAACAAGGAGTAGTAGCACTCAGTATGCACGCAATGAACATGGCAATACCTCGCAAAAACAGGTTGTAAGGCTCAGGTACTTATGGGGTTAAGTTAACCAAAAAAAGGTGCGATGAGCCAATTAACAGAGGAGGCGGGATAAGTGTCAGGCACTCGGACCCAAGGGCGTGACAGGTAGATTCTTATCTGCCATCAGGGAGGTTTCTCATTGGTCCCAAATTCATTCTGCAGCCTGAGAATGACCTCAAACACCCAATCTCAGTCATACACAACTATCTTGAGCAAAAAGAAGGAATCCTGCAACAGATGGCTTGGTCCCCACAGAGCCCTGATCTCAACATGATCAAGTTGGTCTGGGAGGACATGCAGAGACAGTCAACGTCTGCACAAGAACTGTGGCCAGTTCCTCAAAATGTTTGGAAGAACCTACCAACCTCCACCTTAAACTGCATGCAAGTTTGCATAAGAGAATTGATGGTGTTTTAAAGGCAAAGGGTGGTCCCACCAAATATTGATCTGATTGAGTTTTTTTTGTCTACTGCACTTTTTAGGTTTATTGATTAAGTATTCATGACATTATTTTTGGAACTATCCTCGCTTTATAGCATTTTTCCCACAGGTGCTTAAGACTTTTGCACAGTACTGTAGATGGAAGTACAATGTCTTCTCATTCAGTTTTTCCTGTGTGGGTAGTAACTTTCCTCAGACTCAGGTTTCCTACCAGAAGCCTGGGAGTTTGTGACTAAGGTACAGTATTTTTGCTGCTTCTAGCACTGTGCTCTTCTGGACTGAGACCAATGTTGTCATTCCTGGGATCTGATGTAACCACTACTCCAGCTTAGGGGTCACAGAACCAAGTGATCCCTCACGAGTGGGACTACCTTGGTTTTCACCACCCAAATTCTCTCAAGTTAGTCTTTCAAATCCTGGAATTTCTTTAGCTTCTCATATTCCTTCTTCCTGATGTTTCTCTCACTCAGAACATCTATCTCACCACATCTATCACCACTGCTGTTTTTCCTCAAAGTCTATTACTACTGTTTCTGGTTGGTTATCCAGTACCTGTTTAGCACTTTTGGATCAATAATCAGGAAGTGGAACCTGTATCACATCACCCAGATATTTTGTAGACAAGGCACCATTTCCCAAATGGCATGGCCTTTTCATGCACAACCATTTCAAGGATTTGCTGAAAATGGTGTAAAAATAGAACAAAACATTATCCAGTGACCGGCAATCCAGTGGATGAAAGCAGCTTGTGTGTCAAAAGAATCAAAGTAGAATGGTAACAATATTCAAGCAAATGGACAGGCCACAACCAAGCAAATTACATCTCAATTCAACACTGGTATGTAGAATGTCGTCTCCAAAGACAAAACATATTGAACTTAGTCTCAAATGGGCTATAACAGGCAAAGACCATGTGAGGTGCTGATGCTGTCAGCGAAGAACAATAAAGTCCATCTCAAGTGGGCCCAAGAGCATCAAAATTTTATGGTTAAAGAGTAGAAAAAACTGCATGATTGGATCATGCTAATGGAAGGGTGAGAATTTGGTGTAAGCAACTTGAGAAATCCTGTTTGGAGTCAACAGCACACGATGGTGGTGGCAGTGTGATGGTAAGAGGATTTTTTTTCCTTGGAAAAACTAGGGCACAGTGTATCTGAACTCTGACAGTTACCAAGTTCATCCCTTCATGGCTACAGTTTATTCATATTCAGATGGACACTTCCAGCATGATAATGTACCACGTCACAAAGCTTGTATCATCACTGAATGGATCCAGAAACATTAGAGCAAGTGGCCTTCATGGCCTGAACAGTCCTCAGATCTCCATCGTATCAAGCATCTCAGCGAAGAAACTGGGGTTCATTTCCCGGTCCAGTACTACCACCACTATTCAATTAGATTCCTTCATTAAGACTCTTAATGTTACATCTGCCTGCATCCTAATATGATACTGACTAGAACAAATGGAGCCATGCTGACTTGGACATCACCCGGATTATCAAGGTCCACATCAAATGTCGAGGACCCAGGACAGTTCAGTGGTAAGTTGGCTTCTGGAACCAATCACAGATGGACAAGAGATGATAACATGAATCCGATGGAACACTACTAAAACAGAGATGCTACATGAGAAGAATGAGAGAATTATAGGCAAGGAAGAGGCCATCATCCACAGACGCAGGAAACAACGAGTCACCTAATGCTCAAACATCACTAAAAGAAGCCTCCTGTCAAGACTAGAAACTGATGACATAAAATGCAGACACCAACACGTAAATCCCATGCAATTACGTTCAGAAAGCCCCATGACATAGTATGTGCCAGACTACATGCCAGACACCATGCATAGCTCAGCTGAAGACATAAGAAAGGTCATAGGTAAGCTAACTGCTGGCAGCCACCACACTAAATTTCCTAGAGTTGGAGATAGGCAACCATCAGATGGCATGTTAGTAGATATAAATGCAGCAGTATCTACACTCCCAACCACCTCGACAACTGAAACCAACAACCTGGTACATGCTGTAGCAACATTAATACTATAAGCACTAGGCTACAAAACCCAAGAAGCCAACCATCCTGGATATCCACCTTAGAAACTAAGACTGGGACTGAAGATAAAGAATTCAGAAGGAGGTGAGCAAGTTGAGTGAACCACAGAAGGGTAGCAAGATAGGACAAGTCCTGACCACTGAGAAAGTACAAAGGCATATGCATAGCTGAGGCCCTGGAGTCTGCTAAACAAAGACTAACTGCAATGGCAACCAGATTGTAGAGATGCACAAAAGAAGCAGTGGCCAAAAAGAGTGATTGTCCCTTTTGCTAAAGAACTGGCTACAGTGTACTTTCACCTACAATCCAACAAGAGATCAGCCACAGATCCACCATGAGCCGAAGCAGAAAAGTACTGGAAGAGCATCTGCGAGAAGGTATCATCAAACAACAGTGGCTAAGCGACCTGAGAACAGAGTGCTACAGTTTCCCACAGCAGGAACCAATCACCATCACAACAGGTCACAAACATGAAGATCCACATCAACTGGCTAAAGGAGCTTACATTTTTATATACCCTCCTAGCCACACAAATGAACCAACTGCTCACAACAGGTCCCACTCTGAGTGGTATCATAGCTAACAAGTTGAATACACATGCAAGTAGGTACATGAGCTGTGCCCAGAGAGAGACTGGAAATAGCACCAGAGGCTCAAAACACCATCTGCTGGTAAATAGAGCTGTCCACCAAGATTCCAAGACCATTGATTGATTACAGGAAAGCACATGACTCAATACCACACAGATGCGTACTGGTACTGCACAAGGTCAATAAGATGCTAATTACCTTCCTCAAAAAGTCAAAGGACTACTGGAGGACAACATTAGAAACCAACTCAAAGGCTATTGCTCAGGTGATCATAAGGTACCAGAGGTACCATATCAGACAAGACTGCAGGTGCAGGTGCAAAGAAGTCCCTAAGACAATCCAACACCTTGTAACAAACTCTAAGATGCAGCACACACTGAGAGGCAAAACCAAGTGGCAGGGATCATATACAAGAACATCTGTAAGGATTATTGTTTGGACATTCCCAACTTTAAATGGGAGGAACCACAGAGAGTGGTGGAGAAAAACAGAACCAAGATCCTGTGGGACTTCCACATCCAAACAGCTAAACAGGTACTAGATAACCATCAAAGTATAGTGATAATGGACTAGGAGGAAAAACAGCAGTGGTGATAGATATGGTGATTCTGATTGATAGAAACATTAGGAAGAAGGAATATTAGAAATTGGAGAAACACCAGAGACTGAAAGAAGACCTCTATCAAGAGAATGCGGACAGTGAAAACCAAAGCAGTCCCTTTGATGATAGGAACACTTGGGACTGTGACCCCTAAACTGGAGGAGTGTCTCCATCAGATAGATCACAGGTATGATAACATCAGTCTCAGTCCAGAAGAGCACAGTCCTAGGAACAGCAAAAATACTGTGGCATATCCTCAAAGTCCCAGGCCTCTGGTAGGACGCTTGAGTCTGAAGAAAAACTGGGTGAGAAAGGAATATATAAATATTATTTCCTTGTTTATGTTGTCATATAGTCACAGGGGAGAGAGGTGATGATAGTGTGGGGAAGGGGAAAGATACAGGGTCTTGGTTTACCAACCTGTGAGCTTACATAAACATGCTCATTGCCCGATGGGTTAGAGTTTTTGTTGAGGATTACAAGATGTCTGCTGTGGCGTAGGTATGTGCAATGTGTGTGTGAGTGGCTGGATATAGGTGCCTGGGCCACACACTCTTTCAGTGCTGACAGCATGCAGAATCACTTCTCCCTTTTATAACACTCTTTCTTTTTTATTACGTTCTTTATTTTTGCACTTATTTTTCTTCACTCCCTAAAGCACAAAGGGAGGAAATTAAACTGAGGTCTCAGTAAGTCCTGACAGCTCAGCCACTTTTCTACTGGCTATCCATGTTTTGTAATCTGGGGAATTTAGCTTGAGGACAAAAGTTGTTTTTTCATAATATCACACTGATACGGGCAGAGGTATCGTCATTGCATTTGTTAAATGATCGTGCTCTTTACAGATTGTGCTTTTGCAAATACAACATGATCTGGCAGAGGTGAGACATTTGTGCTGGAACAGTAGATGGTATGCTTTCATTTGCCTACAACGAAGGAAGTTCAAATGGTGATTAGGTCTAAACTTTTAATAAATACTGACACCTCATGTCTCACAAGGCCTCTGCTGTTTGATATCCTCTACGAGATGCTGAGACACTTAACCTAGAGTAGCATGCTGAACAAATGGTAAAGTTTAAAAACTGTAAGATATATGAGTCAAGAATGTGTGTGACCACCCTTCACTGGACTTACTAGCCTTAAGGAGGACCAGCTGCTGTCGATTAAGGGAAATGACCTGAGAGATTTAAAGCAGCTGGGCAGAGGAGTCAAAGCTGATGTTCTGAGAGTCTGTTTTTAAGAGTGTTGCTAAGCAGGCTGCCCTGTGCTTTGGTCCTGCCTATGTTGTTGTCTTGGCCTTACAAGAGGGGTTTTTTTTTTTTATTTTATTTTTTATAGAAGCAGTTTATCAAAAAAGGAAGAGTAGGAAGACAAGAGGTGGAAGATTCAAGGCGTCGTTAGGTTGCCCTAGTGTTATGTTATTAGTTGACTGTTGTTATGGGAATAAGTGCATGTAGAATTAAGGGAAGTGAAGGTAGTTGTGACAAATAATACAGTACAAGTTTATAGAACAGATAGGAAGTCAGGAGAGAAGTTGTTCTGAAACAGTTGTTGTGAAGCCTTTCTTTAAATGCTGTTCTTCTGACTGACCACCAAGCAGTCAGAGATGGTGAGACCCAGAGCCCTTTCTGGGATGCAGGTCATTACTAGGACTTGAGGTCCTGGAGTAAAAATGTTTTGATTGTTATTCCCAATACTCTTGAATTTCATATGGGCTGCTGCAGGAAGCTAGTGGTGAGAGATGAAGAGGGGAGATGCATGGAAACACTTTGGTAGGAAAAAACACCATAATGAGAAGGTGATTCAGACATAAGATCAACAAAGTCCAACTGCTCTGTTTTGTCCTGTGATGATATGTGCTGCCAAATCCTGTTGCTCTTTTGTTTTTCCTTGAAGACTGGATGGTCAACAGGATTTCAGTTGGAGATGGGGAAGAAGTCCACCTGCCATTTTCATTTTCCATTTCCTGTAGCAGTTGGTCAATTAATGGGACCTGGCATGTACATTCTTCCCCAGTAGCCCTAGCAGGAGCATATAAATGTGAGCATCTTACAGTTTCTGATTTTTGAAGATAGGCTGCAATAGGAGATACCATTTTTTGGCATGTGAGACTGAAATAGCCTTCTGCCAGTTTATGAAAGGTAATGAATTGCTGGAAAACCCTTCAGAAAGTAAATTCTCAAAAGTCAATGAAAAACATATCGGTTTCAAAAGTGCGAATCTGCATGTGCTCCGAAATGAATGCCCATTTATGTTGGAATATTATAAAATTCCACTGAAATGGAAACAGTTACTTCAGTAATGAACATTAGTTACAGTAACACCAGAACGAAAGTTTCCCTTCATTAATTCCTGGAAAACGCTTCATGGAAAACAGTTTGCTTGTTCAGCTCTTTTGAAACAAAGTGCTGTACATCTGTGGTGCCGTGAAATAGTATTTGCCCCCCTTTGCGATTTCCATCATTATTGCATGTTTGTCACACTGAACGCTCTTAGATCTTCAGACAAAATGTAATATAAAAACAGATCTTAAAATGTATCGCTGTGGAAAATGCAAACTTTTTATTTTCTGTTCACAGTGTGGTAACAATCAGAACACACACACACGTATGTATAATACTCAGTTTTTATCTATTAGTTCAACCTGTAATGCAAAAAACAGAACAGTGAGGACAAAAGAAATCGGTGAAAACAATGCAGCTGAATTCACGCTTGCTGAACAGCTTGGTGAGTCGCACATTGATCTCAATCTGCGTGGAGTTTGCATGTTTCCCTGTGTTCAGACGCGTTTCAGGCTAACTGGCTGCTCCGCCTCGTGTGTGCGCGTGTGTGTGTGTGTGTGTGTGTTACATTGCTCTGTGTAGATGTGTAAATGACTGTAAGGAGTACAGTGTAACATATCTGACACTGTTGGTACCCTCGGGAAAAGGTGTTGGCCAAACACGGTGCTTTGGAGAAAAGCATCTGCTAAATGAATGTTTTGCACCATTCAACTGTGGGGATGCGCCAAGAACAGAAATTTGGTCCTTGCAAATGCAAAGAAATGCCTTGCACTCTGAAGTAGTACTGTGAAATAAACCTCCTTGTAGAAGTAAATCCTCGTACCTCAGATAGGCGCATCTCCGGGGTATGACCACACTCAAGGTGATATTGAAATGATCCACCCAGCGGCAAGATAAGTGCGCCCGACATCAGTTTATCTGGTTGATACTTTTTTGAAAACGCAGTTTTCAGGACTGCGTTCCATGAGAAGAAAAGCGGAGTAGCTTCCAGAAGTTTAAAGTTAAGGTGGGTGAGCAGGACATCCGCAGACATGAAGACGGGTGTTCGTTCCTTGTCCCGTGCGAATCTCGTTCTGTGTAGCTTTAAGGTGCAGCTTGGAGGGGGTGTGTGGTAGTTCTGCGGTCACTGAACCGGGGTGTTTTAAATTGAGGGCATAAAACCACTGGTACAAACTTTAGCTAGATTCCATTAATAAGTCATTATGCATCACTAATGGAGGAGACCATAAAATCTGCTGGAAAAACAAACCTCTCACCAATGTTTGCTCACAAGTGTTAAAGCTTATAGGTGCTTTTGTACTGTTTTTTATGCAAAGCAGGTTCCACGCTGATTTATACAACTTGTTTTTTTTTTCCTTTTAGAAATATTTTTAATTGTTGGAATTTTCAGCCAGCGAGATAAATTGCCTCGGTAAGTTTTTATCTGTATAAATGTTTTAACGGTAAAATGTCTGCTCCGTGAGTGGCACTTTATTAATAATGGAAATAATGGCTAACATTGAGACAATGCCAATTACGATAATGGGCGATTGTGTTCGTTTTTTACTGAGACTGAAATGCGCGTAAGTGCCATTGTGCCGTTCTCAAAATGTGCAGAAAACAGCGGGATGAATCTGGCCACAGAAAAAGAAAGAAACAGGAAAGCTTGGCAGGATTACATGAAATGACTGAAGCAACAAAAAGCAGCACAGAAATAAGGCAAACAGCTGCAATACCATTATTATTATTATTATAATTATTATTATTATTATTGCCGTTACTGTTAATAGTAATGCTAAATGCCTTCCCAACAAGTGATGAAAATGTAATGTCTGGCTGCTCTGGATTAACGGCTGTATTTGACATGTGGGGTCAGACTATTATCCGTAACTAATTCCCTCCCATTGCAGCACTTTTATAGATGCAGGAGCCCTGGGATCTCCAAGCAGCAGAGGACAGGTCCTAATTTAATTTGCGGCTCTGACTGACTCATCATCGACTAAGTCACCTCAGTCAAGGTCACGGGTTAGGGGTTCCAAGAAGCAGGGTCCTGTGCTGTCCTTGCCAGTCACTGCTGATGGAACATGCTTTGGATCAGTGTCCATCATCCCAGGTGTGCAACCAGGGTGTCCTCTGTGTCCGTGGACCCCAGTTGCCCTGGAGCCACCTGCGGCGGTCCTGCAGCCTTCATGGATGATCGACAGGATCTGAGCTTCTCTCCACACAGGGAGAAAATGAATATGTTAGATGCATGTAAGCCATACTATGAAAGAGATACAGTGTGACTGTAATAGTTTTACTGTTTGCAGTCACAAAAAAACATTGCAAATATTACCTGTGTGGTTATCGTTACAGATGCGTTAATTTTTTAAATTTATTTTCCATCCTGCATGTGATTTGTTTACCACAGTGAAGTGTATGTGTTGTCACGATATGTGTGCTTGGCTTACAATGCGACCCAAATACCTACATGAACGTTGGAATATTATTTCATTTTTCTGCCTGCAGAAAAGAGGCGCAAAACTCATTCAAATTGTATGATGGCTAAAAAGGTGGTCTGCAGCCTTGATGTTTTTTGCATAAGAATTCCAATGCAAATGTCTTACTTTACATATACAGCCCTTTTAGGCCGCACCTATTACCTAATCCATTCGAAGAATTCTGCTGAAATAAGAAAATCACGATTTGTTTAAAATGTTCTAACTGCTTCGTTGAAGGAGAGTTTTCACTCACTTCTTTTCCAAGGTGACTTGCAGTGTAAAATAAGCAACTTGACCATGATTTACCTGTTTAAAGAGCAGGGGATTCTTACTGCCTCGATTCAAGGCACCTTAAGCTTATTAAATAGGGACTTTCAGGCTGTAAAACCCAAGAACCCAGAACACTTTGCTGCTCCTATGAAAATTCTACTCCCCTTTTCCATATATGTGTTACAAAGTGGAAATATTTTCTTCTTTGCATAACATTTTCTCAGACCCCCCCCCCCCCACATCACACAGAGCAATAATGTACTATCTTGTTTTGTTCAGAGTAACTTATATGAAATGTATTCAAATTTTTAAATGATGTACAGTTCACATAGGCTACATAACTAAATTGACTGTAGCAATATGCTATTTTTTTCTTTTCTTGTTTTGAGTTAATGAGTGAAGTGAATTGCTTCTACAGTGAATTCTTCTGGTAGATGTTGTATCTGCATATTACACTAATGTGTGACCATAAACACGAGGGGGAGGATATTTTTTTTGCATACAGGTTCAACATCACAAATACCAACATAACATGCTCCAGGAAGGGCACATAATGTCATGTGGTGGTCTTAAATGCTTAAAATTACCTGGATTATATCATGAGGTAAGATGGAAACACCAGTGAGTGATGGGAGGAAAACAGCTATATATTTTTTACTTCAAAGGTATGACAGTTGACTTGATGTAACTGAGCGAATCACATGATCTATCAATTTAATATAATGCATCGAACTTTAATTCCAGATTGAAAATGAAAGGGCAGCTTTCCAAGATCCATTGGAAGCCTGGGATGATGCTGACCACTCGTTCCCTGCAAGATAAAAACCTGGCCTTCAGGGAGCTCGAGATCTCCTGCTTTCCCCATTTAGTCTTTATGAACCGACCAGCACACCTTAAAATAGGAGTGATGATAAAGTGCTTTGGTTTTCCGAAGACAGGGGTTTGCATTTTCTCCCAATGACCAAAAATATTGTTCCGGTCAAAAGATGCTCTATGAGAGGTTCTCAACAACCAAGCCACAGGCCAGAACCAGGCCATGAACGCTGTTTTGCCGGGCCACAGAAACACTAACAAATAAAAAAATATAAATAATCTAAATATATCTGTGGGTAGCAGAACCAAAGTTATGGTGTTAATTTATTTGTGTTACAGAATGTTAAACGTGTATTAATACGCAACTCAGTATCTGAGTTGAGAAGTTCCAGCATGGCTATCTAGAGGTAAGCGGTGGCGGCTCGTCTCCTGCACGTGCGGGAACTGCGCCCAGCGTCTACGTTCTCAGACTTTATCGCATGTGGCCCATGTTCAAACACAGTGACTGTTCTCTTCCTCCAGCCCGTTCATCCCGCAGTAACAGTTCATTACTGGTAAACTGTTTACATTGTTTCATGTCTTCTGTTACGTGTCTGTGTTGCTCCTGCTGTTTGGTGGTGGTTTTTCTGTTTTTCCCATCTCTCTTCTGTTCTGTGTCACAGGTGGTTTGCTCCGTCCGTCAATCATCAACCATCAACCTATCGGACTGTGCCAATCGTTGACCTGGGGGGCGGGTTTGCCCCTTGATAAGCAGCACCGCGACACCCCCCCCCCAAAGCTAGCTTTTTGGCTCACTTGTTTGTTTGCTACGTGTATTTGGCTTTGTTATATTGTTACATGTGACTTCTAGTTTGACTTTGTTTTGGCTTAAGGATTCTGGTTTTGGATAGTGGTTTTTGTCTAGTCAGCGGTGTAAATAGTCACACACTTGATGTCACGTTGTTCCCTGGGTTGTTGGCTTGGATTGAGAACAGGGTAGTATGTGCGCGCACCTACATTGTACTTCACGTAGGGTTGTACGTACTGTTATACACACTAGGTAAGTGGGCGGGTGCCAACCCCTGTATTTTCTGTGTTAGTTTAGACTAGCGTAGTTAGGTAGATATTTATTTTTTTCACTACATTAGGAATAGGTACGACACTGAAAATACAGATCAGGTTAGTGGAAACTTTTGTTTCTTTCTTTGCTTAGGCACCGTCCAAGTTCTCTATCCTGGTTAGCGCCTTTGTTTGTATATACTTGTATATTGTACCACGTGTGTCTTGTATCAAACACTGAATGAATTATAAACCACCCATTTCACTATTTTTGTGTGGGCTGCTTGTTGTTTATGCTCCCACTCCGCCGCCCTAGACAGGAGACAGTAGTGGGGGTGTAACATCTTCATTTTTGCATAAATTTGACTTAAATGTTTATTACTACTATTGATGAAAGAAACATTTTATATGATGCTGAGTAGAAACACACAAATACACATTGAAACTTAACTGGTAATTATGTAATTTGTGTTTAAAGTGATTTTTTTTTATCACACTGAAATGGGTATTTTAGAGCATTTGGGGATATCGGGGGGAAATTAATTTCGTTTCCCCGGATGAACTCGTAACAAATCATAATTTTCCTCATAGGAATAATACTTGAGTTTGCAGTATTCCAGCCATTTCCAGGAACCAATTGCACTCAGACACCTCGGTATCGGTGTATTGATAAAAATAAACAAGTTATGCTTATATTCAGTGCAGTGCTGCTATGTGACCGGCAGCTTTACATCAGGTTCGGGTTATAAGTTCCTGCTTACCAAACGCAGCAGTAGCTAGACTGTTTTTGACTTGACTTGTGCACAATGTATATACAAAATATGTGTGGTCTTCAGCAAACATCAGTGGAAAAAATTAATGCAACGATGAAAATATTTCATAAAGTGGAACAGGTTTCAATCCAAAGTAAGATCAATCTCCATATCTAAAAAGCTCAGTCTTTGTTTGTCTCTGTCTGTTTGTTCTTCATGCACAGCTTTGTTTTTCATTTGACATTTGGCCCACAGGTACTTCTCACCTTAAGTGAGGTTTTTGCTTTGTCACATTGATTAAACTCCAAAAAGGCTGTTTACTATTTCGGAAATTTTAAATTTGATCTCTGGCAAAGCTTAGACAAGTGGGAGTGGTAACATCACATGCAGAGTATATGGATGCAAATAGATTTTCTTGCTCCAAACACACACACACAGTTGCACGCATTCAAACATAAACATTCAAACATAAAGCTTAGAAAGTTTGTTGATATATAATTGGTTGCACGTCACTACAGCCGCCACGCACGTTGCTGTCAGTGCCGTCCATATCTTCCATACCACAGGAGCCAGTAGCTGCTGAGCAGCTTGTGAAAATGTAAAAGCTGATAAGAAATTATATTTGACATACAAACAGTGCTGCATAAATTAGTGGCATATGGGAAGTAAAGTTTGGTGATGTGTATGTTGTTTTTTTCCTTTCCACTTGAGTGGAAACGTCGCTTTCTGTGATGCTTGTCTGTCCATCAAGGGCTAATAATACTTATGCACTAAATGCAACCACTTTAATGGTAAAAGCTTTCAACTGCTGCACCTTTTTGAATCAGGCAGTGCTGGTTATATATCTGGTTTCATAAAATCTGATTCATGGTTGTTGATGCGGTATTATACAACATATTGTATCTTGGGTGTGTAATGAGATTGGCATATTGCTGCCACCTGCTGTTACCCGAAACATATTGTACTACCCCAATGGATGGAAAACATCTTGTATAGCTACTAGGTAAAAAATAAGTTACTCCACCGGTCAGTGGAAAAAAAAAAGTAAACATATGCTGTGGGTGGCAGCACATAAAAGGTTGAGAACCATGCAAACTCCACGGCGACTGATGCTCTGGTTTTCTCCCAACAGTCCAAACATGTGTGTTTCAGGTAGGTTGGTGACTCTAAAATTGCCATTAGTGAATATGTGTGTGTGTGTGTGTGTGTGTGTGTGTGTGTGTGTGTGCATGTGAGAGAGAGAGAGAGGCCTGGCATTCCATACCTGTCTGATCTAACTACCAATGATTCTGGGATAGATTCTGGAACCCTGACAAGGACAAGTGGTTAATGAACGTGTATGAATGACTCCTTAGGAACAATAATGATATAAACCATAAACTGACAAGTTTGTGCACCAGACTAGTCCTGAAATAAACATACATGGCCAGATGTTATTATCCAAGAGAGTGTTATTTCCTTTGGGGAAAATGTATTAAATAACACTGTGCACTTACTCCATTTAACACTGTACATTCACAGTAAAACAAGAAACAGCTGCACAAGTCAAGCGTGTTTTAGCCTCAAGCTCAAACAAAACCTCTTTCCGAGACTGCAGCTTCAGAACAGCTCCAGTATTCTGATACCTATTTAATATGGAAGCCACGGGTGGATCTTTATTACGAGTTTCTGCAACTATTTAGTGTTTTCAGATGGGGAACGGCAAAGTCAAAGCAGGGGGTCGAGTTTTAGGTTAACTGTGTCAGATGTGATGGCCATGCCCAGCTCCAAAGTCAAGTGTGACTTTTAGACCTCGAAAAGCGGCTGCCTTTTGTGGGATGGCTTCAGTGAGAGGCATTTTGTCGTAACATCCGCAAATATTCATCTTCCGGAAGAGACGAGCACTGTAGCGAAGCCTGTGTTCGCGTCGGGGTGCCGGGCTGTATTTCGTCTCCTGGAACTATATTTTTTCGAAAGGTATTCATTTAAGCCACTTTTCCACTTATTGTTCTTTTTGTGTACTTGTGTACATTGTTTTGTGTTTGCAGATTGCCCCGGTCTCTGTGTGCTTTTGTGTTTGTGGTCCAGAATGAAGGCAGGGTGTTTGTTTTGCCTCCGTGCCATTGTCTTCCTTATTACTTTTCCCCCACTGGATTACCTGGCCTACTGGCTGAGCCCAGCAAACGGTCTCCTCCTTCCCCCTGCCCCCCCCCCCCCCCCCCCCCCCCCCCCCCCCCCCCCCCCCCCACCCCCCAAA
>UFQX01001038.1:118533-132087 GCA_900497675.1 Arapaima gigas
CCCCCCCCCCCCCCCGTGTTGCACGTTTCCACTAAAAACCAGCCAATGAAATAAAACTTCTTAATAATATTTCTTATGTAATAATATTTCTTTCTGAAATATATGAAGAGGTATACAATGTACTAGTCTACAATTCACATGGCAGAAACCCACACCGGATAAAACAGAAGCAGTGAATTTATAACACATAGATGGAGTGAGATACATCATGTTTGATAACGGCATAACTGACTAAAATTTTATTTGTACAGTTTCACATTCCGGATGTAAGTGGATCAGTGGAGAAAAGAATGATGAAGCTACTTCCTCGTCTTCCTTTATCCCCGTCCCGGATTAGATTTTGAGGAAAATCGGACACGTTGTAGATGGTAGTTGATATTTAGGAAGGTTACACTGTGGGCTAAAGAGAGTTCTTCCAGCGGATGTCTTGCACTGTCCTGCGTCTAGGGCCTCTCAGGCAGCAGGTGACATTTTGTGGCGTTGCCATCTCTGACAATCCTCGCAGAAGCACTGGTTGTATGTCAAGTGCTGGCGCTGACTAATGCTTCACAAAGCATCCATCTGAGGACGCTCCAAACAGACGTGTCCTCGAGTAATTCCATTAAAGCCAAAAGGCCGCGCAGTACGTATTTTTAAAAAGTACGTTTCTTTCAAAAAAATAGTACTAAGGCCTAACTGCACAACATAGCAGCTTTGCAAGTATCTCTACAGTAATTTAATAATATTTCTGCAGTGTATTTGAAATTCTGCTATGGCCTGACATTTTCTCTCACATGGGAAACGGTTGAAATGATTGTTGGCAGGTGCTGAAGAGATTGGAAGGTAGAGGAACAATTAAAATGACAAAAGTCACGGTGAGTGTCTGCGGCATCCCGAGGCCATCAGACACTTCAGCACAGCCTTTGCACACGATAACCAACCGGTGAAGGTCCTGTAGCCTTTAAAAGTTAAGTTTAAAAATTGTTCCGACGAACATGGATTTTGACCCAAATCAGTTTTTCTGAGTATCCCTAAAGTGGCTGACAAAGTTTTTTTTTTTCTTTTTTTGTTAAAAAATATCAAATTTTGCACTCTAGGTTTGTTTTCACAACATGGTCAAAATCAGTTTTGTAATTTTTTATTTTTTTAAATATATATATTTTCCATTTTAAACCATTTACACACAATTTCTCAGCACTGAATACTAGCAGTCTATTGGAAATCAGGGGTGTAGAATGATAAGCAATACTGGCAGTCCACATCAGTCTTTCTTTTATTCTTTATATATCTTTGTTAATCCTTTCTGTTTTTATTTGAAGTAAAAATATTTTCTTTAAATGTGATTCCTTTAACTGATAAAAAATAGTTTATTCTTGAAAACACGTGTCACTTCTACACCACCAGGCATGCTAAAGCCCCCACAGTTAGCAAAGGACCGCACACACTTGGAGAGTGTTTTCGGGTTGCCATGGACACCTGTCATGGAGTGTATCTCGCTCAGACAGCTGCCGGAGAGCTTGGGGGATGGGGGATGGGGGATGGGGGGGGTTCGCCGACACCCCCTGACACGAACACGGCCAGCTTGGTTGATAAAAATGACTAGAAAATAGTTTTTGATTTTCTTCATACAAAAACTTTTGCTGCTGAAATCCACAAGAAAGTAAAGATTTTGCCTGGAACAAATAATAACAATTTTAAAAAAAGCTAGTAATAAAGGAACAAAGAAGAACCGAAATGTAAATCGAACTTGCAACAGTTCTGAGCAAGATCAATCCTCGTGGCTGTCTTCACCAAATTTGACACGATAAATAAACAAATCAATACATTAAAATAATAAATAACTGTATAAATAGTTGTCCCGCATACAGTAAGTGTGAGTATGATTTTGGCGATCACCCCCCACAGGGTCTACATTCTGGTAAAGCACAGATGGGTTTGGGGGGGGGGGGGGGGGGGGGCGGGGCACAANGGGGGGGGGGGGGGGGGGGGGGGGGGGGGGGTGGGGGGGGGGGGGGGGGGGGGGGGGGGGGGAGTCAGGGAGTAATACAGGCCCCAGCATCTTTGGGCAAAGCTCACTATTTCTGTATAATCCAAAGGACCACCTGATCCTCTCCTAGTAAACGTGAGAAATAAACATACTTATTCGGCCAATCGGTACGGTGAAGAACTAGCAATCTAAATGAATGAGAGAGAGAAACGTATTGCTGCTAAAATGTTATATTTGCCCTGTGTATTAAACAATTTTGACAGCTCAATATTAATACTTTTGGAAGAATATGTTCTTTCTGTTTGGTCTCAGGTGGTGAATTGACTCAGTCCGGGTGATTTGGAGCGATACCTTCCGTTCCGCTAATTTTTTTTTCTTTTTTTGTTATAAAGGTTATAAAATATATCGAACTCATGATCCTAAAAAATAAAAGGTAAAAACGTATCCCTTAGCAATCTGCGCACGAGCTGCTTCCTCCCCGTTTTTGCCGCACGCGCGTGACGTATAATCTGTGGGCCGTACCGGATCGCTTCTTGTCTAGAGAACAGTCTCTGATTTGCATCAGAACAGGGACGCCGACAACAGGGACGGTTTCTCTCCTGGTACATCTGCAGAAGCCTACAGCAGAAATACCTCACTTGGATCTTGCTTCAGAACAGTTTGTTCGCATTTGTTTGGTTTTTACATTTTATTTTCTGAATTTTGCAGCACAGTCCTTCTCCACATGTCAGATTCTATGAGGTAACTCACTGGATTTTGCCCGGGTTCAAGTATTTCCACAGGAAACATTTTTTTCTGGCAAATTGTTTTGAACAATGATGACAGTCTGTGCTCCGGGCATCCACCTGTTTCCCTACCCCAAATTCAGACCCTGCCCGCTCTACCTTCAACTGGTCACCCCCCCCAACCGCCCACCCGCCCCACCCTCACCAGACCACCCCCCCCATTGTTTACACCAATGAACAAAAACAAAAATGGGATTTTTTTCTTTGTTATCACTCTTGTAGTTTACGCCATGGTCTCCTTGCCGGGCAGTCTTCTGTCATTGAATGTGTGCATGTTGATGACTTCCTCGGTCTTCACCATCACAGGGGCCTGGGGCTTGTGTTTGAGCCGTCGCTGGCACTTGAGCGACACACGCAGCTCGTCCACCATGGCGCTGCAGAAAGACCTCTGCAGAGGAGAAGAAGAAGGAGGAGGAGCATCAGGGATTCCACATAATTCTCCAGCATCACCGAGTTGCCCCGTGGCATGGGGGTCAGACCATCTGGGAAGACATTTCCCAGCTGTAGGGCTCCAGCATAAATGCTCTGCTCTGGAGTCCTTACATATCACACGGCACCCTGCAGCATCCCTTATGACCCGACCCTGTCGTCCCTCACTTTCCTACATTGTTATGTATAAATGTGGCATGATGTGCAGTTTGGCAGTCTAAGAGCACACCAGGTTTGGGGAGTAGTGGTGGGTGCACCCCTACAAAGCCAGTCAGACTGTCTGACGCTTCCCCTGATAACTTTTAAATAACAGCAATCAAACAATAAAAATGCAGATGAATTTTCAGTAAGAACTAAAGGACAACTAGGACTTGCAAAGATCACAAATGGAACTCAACTCAAACTTCAGCATAGATTAGTCTGAACTACTGACTATAAATACAGAAAAAATGAGAGTATCCCAAAGTCCAAACTTTATTGCAGAGCAGCGGTTCCCCCTAAGTCTTTGTAACCCCCCACCGCAAAAAAATCTCTATTTCCAGTTTTTCTTCTAAAGTCTTCTCCCCTTAAATTCTTTCACATTGGCTGCACCTGGTGCTTGAAATCTCACACTATTCTCCTCTGTCCTGCCTAAAACATCTCACTGCCTGTATTTTACTCAACAAAAAAGAGGTCTTCAGTGCTTTGTTTCTCAGTGTTTTGATCACAGATCACAGTTTAGTGAAAACCTGAGATTCACAATGTTTGTCACCCAGTTCCCCCAATTGCTGCTTCCAGGCAGGATGACTTATTGACGCGCTTTACACTTCTGCAGGCAAAAACTCCATATTGCTGGATGGCCAGTAAAGTCTGTGTCTACTTTTTCTTCCTGAAAGCTAAAATGAACTTTGCAAACCTCTGCATGAAACAATAGGCCTGGAACGATGTGTGTGACAGTAGTGCAAACACAGTTCTTTTGGAAATAGATCTGAGATAAACATTAAATTACCTCGGTGAAGATATTCTGAGCCCCATAATGTGTAGCTCTTTCTTTTAGTAATGCTTCTGTATTTGTGTGACCCAAAACAAGATTTAACTAGTGAATAAGCACAAGATATTTGTCATTAACTGAAATTTCAGGCAAAATTTGACCAAAAAAAAAAACATTTCTACATGATTTATCAATAGCACCCGACTAAGTCTCAAGCTGACGGCAAGTAAATCAGAGATAAATATAAAGTTTTATAAAAGTTGTCATATTGTCATACAATTCAGTTAGTTGTTCAATGAAAATTTTTTGAATAGGCTGTGATTTCTACAGAACTGAACCAAAGATCAGCTTTTTTGGAGAGAGAGAGAGAAAGAGAAAGAGAAAATGAGAGATAGAGAAAGAGCAAGAGAGAGAGAAAGAGATAGAGATAAAGAGAGGTAGGGAAATAAAGATATAGAGGAAGACTGAGAGAGCGATAGAGAGGTAGAGAAAGAGAGTGAGATAGAAAGAGGTAGAAAAAGAAACAGCAAGATAGAGATAGAGAGGTAGAGAAAAGGAGGGATTGATAGAGAGGTAGAGAAAGAGAGAGCGATAGATAGATAGAGAGAGGTAGAAAAAGAGACAGCGAGATAGAGATATAGAGATAGAGGAAGAGACAGAGAGAGATAGAGATATAGAGATAGAGAGGTAGAGAAAGAGAGAGCGAGAGATAGAGATAGAGTGCTCAATGCAGGACAGATGAAAAGTGTTTGAGACCCTGCCTACGTCCATTTGAAGTGGCAGACGAAGTTCTGTCGCAGCAATGAGAAGCCATAATAGAGCACCGAGGTGCGAACAACACTGACAGTGTTATATGTGTGGATCGATAGCTCCTTTGATGCGACACATGGGGCGAAAATATTCCATTTACTCATAGCGGCCTTTCAGTCTGACAGGAGCCAAACACAGTCTTTTCCTTAGAGGGTCGCTGCAGCGATTCTAGAAACCCTTAACCACCTCCACAGGTGGACACCTGCAGGGGACACCAGAGGTCCTGCACCATACCCAGAAAACAGAGTATTTAAGGAATCGTGATCTTGTTCAACATACTTGTCATCTTAGCAGAAAAACAGTATCAACCTCTTTAACAGCAGGTTGCAGGTTCACGTTGTCTAAGAAAAAAATCAGTAAGCTGAGTAGGTAAAAGGTGGAAGTTAGTTGATAAATAATTTCATCTGAAAAAAAAAATCCAGAAGAGAACAAAACCAGCTTCATCTCCTCATCATTTCACAGACAGAAGTTTCTTTGCTGTAAACTATCTCATTTCAGAGTTTCAATCTCATCAATCACAACTCATTTTTTGAATGTAGGCAGCCATGCAGAAACTGAACGTGACACACAGGCAGTGAATGTTTCCTTTTTTTTCCATTTTAAAAAATAAATAAACACAAACCTGAATCCTTTGAAAGCGTTCATGCTAGACCTTCCCTGTCAACCCAACTCTCTCTCTTTCTTTCTTAGTCCCTGCCTCTGCTTCTTCTTCTCACTTAGAGTAGAGTAGAGTAGAGTCACTGTAGAGTCACACTTCCCCAACTATTCTCAAGAAGTTAACCTTTTCTATGGGGCACTTGGGGATCAGCTGGCTGCAGACCCCCCCCCCCCCCCCCCCCCCCCCCCCCCCCCCCCCCCCCCCCCCCCCCCNAGAGACCAGGGAGCACCCCCCCCCCCCCCCCACCCGCCTGGTCACCTAACCTCTGAATGTTGCAATGCAATGGAGAGAGGAAACGGGAGCGAAGGGGAGGAAGGAGCAGATGGGGAGATGACAGTGGGTGGATTCCAGCTCATCCCAGTGGAGCAGCCACTTAGAACCTAAGTCTGAGAGTAATGACAGTCCTGAGGAACACCATGGCATAAAGGCAAAGACAGAATGCAGCGTCTGTAGCACAGCTGTGAACTGACTGCATCCTGCAGTAAACATTTGTACATGAAGAACATCAGAATATTTTAGTGACTGAAGTGGTATGAACCTGAAACCAAAAGGTTTCTGGTTCAAGCGCAATGAAATGCTCTGTTGTGCACGACATTTAACGTGAAGGATACTCCTTAAATACATAGAAAATAAAATCATATGCAACATGAGTTGTTCGGTATCCAAACATCCCCCCATCCTTCCATTATCGCTATGCTCTGATCCTGAGCGGGGTTGCAGAGGGTTCCGGAGCCCATCCCAGAATTGTAAAGCAGTACGTGACACTACCCCCCCATAGGACGCCACTCCATCGCAGGGAGTGCTATCCGAGTTTTGTTTTTTTAAAGGTATGCTTCTAGAAACCTGTTCACCTGTAGACGGTTTTTATAACAATGTTACATGTAGAGTAAAAATTTTCGATGTTGTATATGAATTCAGGACACAAGGCACCGTGTTATGTCTCTGATGGGGGAAAAAACATTTTTCCAACATTTCATACTTTTGATACAATATCTGACATTTCCTCAGAATGTAACAAGTAATTTACTTGATAATAACTTACTGCAGCCAAAAGTTTTGTGTAACTTTTTAGGAGTATTACAACAGTTTCACTGGAGTCAGCCTAAGATTTATGAAATATTTTTTTTGTGCAAATGTCTGTGAGGCCTAAACTGAGTTAAAATCATTTCTCATTTAAATGACTTTCTATTTATCATTTTATTCAACAATTTTTTTTTCTCTGCAAAGTCTGCCTTTGAGAGTGTGTGTGTGTGTGTGTGTGTGTGTGTGTGTGTGTGTGTGTGTGTGTGTGTGTGTGTCTGTGTGTGTGTTCCCCAATATGCCATGAATCATCAAAATGTCCATGGGGAGAAGCCAAGCATGTGATCATGGTGATGTCTGGACACATGAGGAAACCAGGAGAAGCATGACTCCAGCAGTGATGAAACAATGCACGTGAACAACATTCAAACCTATATTTTTCTCAATCTTTTTATTAAAAATTTTCAACAAAGATATGACTCTTGCTGCAAAAAGGAAAGTTAATTTGCAAATACAAATTGAGGGTGGAGAGGGGTGAATACAGAATTCCATCAAAACAAAAACTCTGACGGAATTAATAACATTTCTTACATGCTGAGATTTATTGCTCATAACATTATATAAGCAACTGGCATTGCCCTCCCGTTTTACAAACCTTGATTTTTTTTTAAATAAAATTCAAATCACAAAGTATTCTTAAGGAGGAAAGACACAGGGATATTTTCATAGCCCACTCTGAAGCACTTCCAGTAATGTGATATGAGCATGAGCCCTTGTGACCGGGTGCCACTCGAGAGCACGGGTGAGAGGAGTCGAGCTCAGGCGAGAGAGAGCGACGGCTCCAGGGGCTGTGTGGCCACACCGATCGCTCCCTTTACACTCTGAACCCCTAAGGTTTCTGCACCCCGACGAAGTGGAAGGGACAATGCGAGGAGAGCACTTTTTCGAGCAAGCTGCACACAATGGGCTCACCGTGGAACAATACCTCACAGCAGAGCGCGTTGGACACATCGATACGAAGCCGACACTTCAACAAACAGAAACATGGTTGCAGATCGATAACAGGTGTTGGAGACGGCTTTTAAACCTGTCCTCCATGCAGGGAGGCTAAATGTTGATAAATGATTGAGATTTACACGGCCGACACTAATGGGAACCTAGCACTGGGCCTGGTGGTCAGCAGTACAAGGAACAAAAAACAAAACTGGAACAGATGCAGAGAATGAACATCACAAAGGCCTAAAAGCAAAAGCGTCACACGATGATGGACGTCTCACGTTAACGTCGGACTCGTGGCGTACGGAGAGATTTATCAAACTCAGAGCCAAGTTAGTCAAGCAGAAATAAGACTGTGGGGGAGAAAAAAAAAGCTGTAGTGGGAGGGGGAAAGGGGGGCAATTAAAAACTAATCTTATTAAAATTTACAATTTATAATTCCTGTAGAGGTACCAAGGGAGTGGTGGGGGCAAAGCAAATACAGCAGAAAATTCAGGTGATAGTCAAAACAATGTAATAAATGACTTGGGACATATGCTGGCTTTCACCTAATAACACACACACACACACACACACACACAGGGTTTTCCTTGACAAATTGCTTTTATGCCTGAAAGTCTAGCCTGTCTGCCTGTCTGTACTTCCATATCTGCACATGGCCACCTTTACTTCGCTGCACTTCAGAGGCTCTCAGAAAGGCAGAAGGAAAAATAAAATCATAGATAAAGTGCCTCTACGTATTATGACAATCTGTGTGCAAAACCAGATGCTGCCGAGGCGTCTGACACATTCCAAAGTGTCGAAAGTAACAAGAGAACGACTGGGTGTAATTTCACACAAAACCGCACGCGCACATCTGTAGGACCTCGCGTTAGCAGTTGTGCTTTTCATCAGATTGTGAGCGACAGCTTGTTTTAACAAAGAAGAAAATAACTACAGTTTCTCTCGGAAAAGTGGCGACGAAGGCAACGAAAAGTCGTGCCGGCTTCCTACACACGGACGCTAAAATAAAACAGAAAGGAAAACTTATTTATGAAAAAAATATACATTTGGCACATTTTCTATTGCAGTCCAGAAACATGAAAACGCTTGTTTACCTTTTCGAGTTGTGCATTTTGTTTGGACTTATACAAGAACTCGCCCACAGCCACAAACACAGAGAGGACGAGGCCGGCAGCCAGCACAATGAAGATGCCGCCGATGTTCTGCACGCCCAGGGCGCTGGCCTCCTTGCTCTCCTCCTCTGGGCAGCCGTTGCCCCGCCACCACTTTTCCTTCATCATGTGCAGCTTTCCCTCCTCCTGAAGCTGCAGGATGGCGATGGTGATCTTATCCCGGTACGGAGAGCCTGTCAGCAGGGGAGATGTTTGAGGGACATCTGTTAGTGGAAGATCACATCAGTGGGTAAAGGGCAAGGGATATGAAACTACGGTGCACTATGTTGCGCTTAAATATATTTATCTAGCTGACGCTTTTCTCCAAAGCAACTTACACTTGGTATCTATACACCTGGGTAATTCAGGGCGGTACTTGCTAAGGGTACTAAAGAAAGAGGTACAAGTAGGACGTGGGTCCTTTAAATGAGAGGCGGCAGGTCGAAGAACTGCACAATCTTTGGTCGCAGATAATCTCTAGAACAGTACAGGTATCGTGGAAAAAGAAACGAGTAAACAAATACTGATAGGTGAGGATGTTGCACAAAAATATTTTTAAAAAAACTGATCGCACTGAGTGAAATTATCTCAAGAATAAATGAATGCGACGCACGTGACCATTAGAAATGACGTTCAGTCGAAGTAAAACATCCGTCCTGGCAAGCAGTTTAAAAATGTTCATTGGTCAACTTCATTTGTAGATTATTGGGGGCCACCCATAAGTATTTGGGGCTTTTAGTGCACCCTTTCACGAATAACCTTCGCCTTGCAGGCGTCTTGCTCGTGACCATCTCAGCAGAGCCACGTGAAACCTGGGCTGTGAATTTGAGGCCCTGGCAATAAATTTCTGTCTTTATTAGTTGTCAGACTAATCGCAAAGCAGCAAAGCAGCGATGCTTCCTTTTTTTTTTTTTTTTTGCATGTCTAGGATGATAAATTGCTGCCCCGTTTGAGTGCTTTGAAGTGCCTCTTGTTTACTGTGTTTGCTTTGTTCACCACAAGTTGGGACCCGGACGATTTTACACCCTCCAGTCACCTGAATTTCAACCGCCCACCAGTCAACCCGCAGCCAGACACAGGTAAACAGAGATCACATTTTACATTTTCATAGATCAGAAACGGTCACTGGGCATGTTTTTTATTTATTACGCAGTTGATATTACCCAAATCCTGTTAGGGTTTTTTTTTTGGAATTTTTTTAATACGTGATCCTGTAATCTGCAACACCGCATTCTCTGTCAGGGATTATTTCCTTGGGTCCATGCACCCCTTGGGGGTCTTCAGGTGGTTTGTGAATCGTATGCATTCTTCACACTCTAACTAAAAGTTCAAAATTTAAACATAAATTTAAACAAAGCTTATTTGGTTTCATTGAACAAACTGAGTGCAACTGGTTTTCAGAATTCATTAACTGGCATTGTTCTTTCCTAGCTTTCATCTGATGCTTAATGGGTTCATGACTGAGAAATAGTTCAGAATTGCTGCCCTAAAATAGTGCATCTCTAAAAAGAGCTTAATTCTGAGCTCCATATTTCACGTCTTTAAAAAGCATATTATTGTAGTGATATATTGTGGAGATTTTACTCTTGATTTTACCTGGGGTGGGCCATCGAGTCAAGGAAATTCTGTTATTTATACAGAATACAGACGCAAAAATGTGTCTCGTATTCAGTGTCCATTAGAGGGAACTGTGTAATGCCATTACATCTGCCAAAGGTCTACACTGGATCTGCAGCCCCTGTGGTGAGGCCAGTCATGCTGTGCTCCTCTATGGCCTTGATAACAGCAGAAAATTTAATTTCCTATGTGGCCGGAGCCTGATTTTGCTTTGGGTTCCAATTCTAGGCTTCCGTTTAAATCTTCAGCTTTCATTTAGAGAATGTATGCATGCGTGCCACCGCCATGCTATGTCTTCAAAACCAAATCACTCCTTTTAAAAGACAAAACCGTACTGTGCTGCAGGACATAGTAAGACGGAATAAAGTCTTCCACAAACTACTTGATCTTCACCATCACAAATAAGAGTAGATTTGGCCGGGACATTAAATCTAGATATGCACCGGGAAATGAAACAGCCCCTGGATGGGACGCCAGTCCATCGCAGGGTGACCCCACACACACACACACACACACACACACACACACACACACACACACACAGCCATGTTAATTAATGTAAATCAAAGCTGAAAACAAAAATGGCTGATGGCAACCTTCATATTAACAAAGGATACCTCACTTTCTCTAATGGAAAGTGACTAGTCAGGCTGCCTCCTGGGTGAAGAACATAGAAAGCTGGTTGTTTTACTGGACACTCATCTGGGTTCCTTAGTGATGATATCGTCTATTTTAGCATCCAGTGGGCACCCATGACTAACACACTGGATCCTGAAAGGCTTGACCAGCAAATTAAATGACATGCAACTGTGAGTTTAGTGAAAAGGACATAGCTGTGATCTGCCAGATCAAAAACCACTGATGTCCCAAATGCATTGTTTGGAAAGACAGAAATTCTAATGAGCTGCAGCACTACGCCACGGAAAGTATGTACAGTATTTGCAGCACAGCGAGAGACATTATGAGCGTAATACATCTGCAGATTTGTTTTTTGGCACATTATATTTCATGATGAGAACTGTAATAAATATTTCATCCTAAAATTAAAAAAAAAAAAAAATCAGAGCAGCATTATTGCGGTTTAAAGGGTTCTAATTGTCTCTGCTGGGAGCTCGAACTCTGGTATTTATTTGTGCTTTATGGACCACACACAACCCACTACTGTTTTTAAGAGGATGGCCCAACTGATCCGCCGGAGTTCATTCCATGATACACAAGCTTCACGTGTTTAAAGTGGTAGTTCGTGTTTTGAAAGCTGCTGCTTTAAAACCTTGCAACCGGGTGTATTTTAGGCACAGCCTGAAACACACTACCCATCGCGCCTAAATCACGTACGGCTATACAAGTTTCTAGCTAAAGGAAACCTGTGAGGTTTGTGAAGCACCCTGGATATTAAAGTTTGAAATGCAAAAAAGCGATGCTACCCTATTTGGTATGCAGATTATTTCTTTTGTTTTCCTTCTTTGTTGCCTGTTGGTACTGCATTTCCTCAGGCTCTTGTTCCTTGTTCCTTTATTGTCTGTGTGATTTTGTTTGATCATGAGTTTCCTACTAGCAGAGATGTCTCCACCCAAAAGAACATTAAAGCTGTTCATAGCCATCCTATGCACGACCAATCACCGACTGCCCGTGGGGAGAAAGACAAGAGGGGAGCTTCCTACCAAGACTCAGAGGCCCAGCTCTAGGAGGCCCCAAACCTGAACCAAGCCCATGTTCTGTGCTGGTTCAGTTTCATAGCAGACTGCGAGACCATGTCGTTGAGCAGACCCTTTGATCTTCCTGTGTTCATAAGGGTTTCTGGAGCACCTGACATAGTGAGACTAAGAAGAGAGACCCAAAGAAGAGCTCATGCAGCAGCTCCAACTAATAAAACTGGTGACCTTGAGGTGTGTCAGCCATGAACCTGTGACAGTACCAGACACTTGTTTTCCTTATTTTGCTCCAAACCTCACATTTTTAGGGTGATTTTATATTGCTAACCACTAAGAATCAGAATGCATGCATACTTTAATGTTCAGATGTGCTTTTTACATAACCCAGGTTGGTATTTGCTGAATAAAGAAAAAAGAATTGTGATAAATTTTGAATTAGGTTAAGGGATTGTATGTTTCAGGTTAATTGGTCACTCTAGTGTGCGTTCGTGCGCGCGTGTGTGTGTGTGTGTGTGTGTGTGTGCGTGCGTGCGTGCGTGCGTGCGTGTGTGTGTAGCCACTCTGCAATGGGCTGGGGTCCCATCCAAGGTGTAATTTCATAGTCTAGCACCCAATGAATCTGGAATAAATTCCAGATCACCATGACCCTACATAGGATAAAGCAGTGAATATTGATGGGTGTTTTTATTTTTCATTTCATTGGCAAATATAATATGTACTAATAATACTAATAAAATACTAGTAATGATTAACTTTTACTCAGTAATTAAAAAACAAAAAAGCACAAAAGTGAAGTACAAAAGGTAGAAAACTTATACCGCACACAACTGTCCACACACTGAACTGAGAAAGTCCTGAATTAGTCACTTCTGAAATTCTCATTGTTGCGGGGGGGTGGTGTAACCACGGGTTTTACTGTATCATTATTTCTCGTGGGGAAAATTCCAAATCATTACAGGCAGAACTCAAGTACATGCAAAAATCCTAAATCAATCTTATCTCCTGAGAGAATTCAATGATTCAAAGTCCAGCACCAACATTATTAAAATTCAGCGCTGTACACACAGACACACACATATGTACGGCGCACACAGCACGCAGGATTTATTTCCAAACTCAAATTTTATTTTGTTATAAATGATCATAAATGTAGTGATCACTGAAGTCGACTCCTTAGCTACTTAAGGAAAAGTTGGTGGGAAGAAAACACCTGGCCAAGCAAACAATTCAGATCGGTGTTGATTTTTAACAGTATATATAATGACAACACAGAGCGCAAGCGACCACCTTGAGGGAACATACACGCCAACACGGCAGCTGTTCTTCTCGTGATGGGCAAATATTACCACAGAGAGATCAACACTGGACTGCTAGGTGCCATCAAAGGGGGGGGGGGGGCTGTTAGAAAATGTTAACTAACATTTGATATACAGCACTGTGCAAAAGTCTTAGGCATGCAACTTCAGTGTGTGTTGAGAAGTACAGGTAGATTCTTAT